>VXAV01010386.1:103830-149820 GCA_013399715.1 Alectura lathami
AACTGATTTGTGTTTACAACAGAATTTTCCTCCTCCTCTTGAAGCATGGCAACTCAAACCCTTGCACTGTGCTACTAATGCCTGCAGGCCAGGAATTCAGAGGGATAAGCCAAGGGCACAGCTACAGCCAAGTGAAATGCAAATATATATATATATATAAAAATTAAAGAGTGCTAATTGCAGACAATGTTATAAAGTTAAGTGAACTGCATTGCCAGAGGGGGAGGCAGCCCGCGCTCCACCCCTCTGCAGCCACTGCTCGGCCCTCACCGCGGCTGGCCAGGGGAAGGAGCATGGGGCGGCAGCAGCAGCCTGCCCTTGTGCAGCCAGCCATGCTGCAGGGAGTGAGCAAGATGCATGAGGGAAACCATCCAGATCCCTGCCACGAGCCGGCTGGCAGGTAGGGCCATGCTGGCGGCCTTGCAGAGAAGCTCCTCTGTGCCGGAGCTGCTCCGTCCCGTATGGGCTCTGACCGCCAGCGCCTCGGGCACTGCGAGGGTTTTCTTCTCAGCCTTGGCATGGCCTCGGCACCCGGGAAGATTTTCTCTGGCTGCCTGTGTCGTTTTACAGCTTTCAGTGCCAGCTAAAGATAAAACAGGCTGCAACGGAAGGGATAAGCTCTCCTTCTGACAGGGAGGGGAGCAGGTATGCTATGGACCCCCACCTGGCTTTGTACCCATTGCGCTCCTCAGAAAGCCTTGTTTGCTCCTTGCTTGGCCACAACTTTGCCACAGGTTTAATACAACTGAATCCCCTTGGATTCTTTTCTCCCCTCCTGCCTGCATATCCCACTCCTTCTCCTTGGGGATCCCCCTTGGCCTGCCCGTGGCCAGGCAGACAACATGGCCGCCGCAGCGCCAGGGTGCCCGCAGCCAGCAGGAGGGCGGCACGCGCACTGTGGGGAGCGGGGCGAAGGAGCGAGGAGAGGGGAGAAACCCGACACACGCACAAACGAGACCGGGCCTGCTCCAGCTCGGCCCATACCGCAGTTACCTGCCTTGGAAAGCAGCCACGGCGCCCAGGCCGCGTCCCTCCGCGCTCGTGCAAAGTGCCGCCGGCGCTGCCAGCGGCCCGGGCTTCGGCAGCGCGTCTCATCCAAAACCACAAAAACAGAGGCAGGGCAGGGGCTGAACGGGGCTTATTTTCACACAACTGCGATTGTTTTGTTGATGCGGAAAGGTAATTAAAAAAAGTTCTGATTTCAAACGTGCCACAGAATTCCCAGAGCCCGGAGGCTGCTGCTTAGAGGCAGATTAATCACACTGAATTCTCCATCTAGATATTGCATGCACTCCAAACTCCCACCGCTAATAGCTCTAATATTCTCCTCAGCGTGTGCATGCTGCTGGTGTTATGTTCCAGGAATATTAATTCCCCAACTCCAGCTCCTTTCACTTGCGCATGTACCCTAAAGGCTTGCTGCTGGGCACCGAGAGATTACGGAGGAGAGAAGAGCCAGGGAGCAAAGGTGTTGGCTGGAGCTCCTTGAGGAAAGTCATTAATGTTCTTTGGATAAGCAAGCAGTCCAAACACACCTACCTGAAGGCCAAGTTCTTTAAACAAAGACAGCCAACTACATAGGCACAAGATGGTTGAAACTAAAATGAGTTCCCAATGCTGGCTTTGTCCTACCCGCTCCTGCTACCCTGAGAATTGCCCAAAATCTCAATCCTATTAATTGCGGGCTCTGAGTTACAGGTTTTGTTTGCATCTTCTGCTGGTGTCTTCCACAGTCCCCTTTGCCCCAGGCAAGGCTACATCCATCTGAACTCCGCTGCCACGTATTGAAAATACCGCGGGTTGTAGCGCAGTCACCCAGAGCACTGGCAGCACTTTACAACAGTGAGCTCCTTCCAGCTCTAGCAGAACTGACAGGCAAATAGCTTCAGAGTCCAGCTCAAGGTCTCTCTGCCTGTCAGGGAACCAGGTGCACCCTCATCCCAAAGACGTCAGGGGAGGAAGAGGTCCAATGGGAATTGTGTAATTTTTCTTCGGCCTGAAACAACTGCTGTTCCTAGCAAGCAGTTCAGCGTGTGTGTGTGTTCTATATACACGGCCAAAAGGCCAGCCGCTAAGCTTTAAAGCGAATGCACACTTGAAAAGTACCATTTAAAATGTCTGTGATGTAATTTTCAAAGCTGCTGAATGCCCACAGCTCCTAGCGCTGCTCAGAGAAGACTGCGAGCAGTCGCCAGTATAAAACGCAGGTCTCAGTTCTGAAATAGGCCACACCAGGACTCTGGAAAACGCAGCCCAGAAGACCTCAGAACGGATGGCTGTGGTCATGCTGACATTTAGTGGGATTACTTGCCTGACAAGAAGCTGTCGTGGATATGATTCTCCTTTGTCAAGTAGTCAAAATATGTATCTCCGTGTAATATAAATCAGCATGCCTGTGTCAGCGCTGGAAAATAAAAGGGCGTTTGCCCCTTGTGTTGCAGGCATTTCCAAGAAGCCTGCCAGCACAGCACCTGGGCCATAGGCTGGTTGTGCTGTACAGAGCAGCCCGTCAACCGTTTTCACAGCTCAGAACATCGAGCCTGGTCTCTGGGCTAAAACCTGTAAGACCACAGATGCAGGGACACAGGTGGTGGTCTACTGCGCTGTAATGACGGATCAAAGAGAAAAGGCAACATTTTTATGGCTAAATACTTTATAAGGGTCTGGTGGTGGTGGCAGGGATGCAGCTGAACAGAGGCATTTTTCTAAGCTTCCTGTTTCCTACAGATCCCACAGGTCTACAGTCACGTGTGCCTTGAACTCTCAGCCCCAATCCCTTAAACTTGATTCCTGCTGCAGGGAGGCACCGGCTGCGTAAGGCCCTTGGGGCCGAACTCTGCTGTAGTGTAAGGGGAGAGGCACTGGTTCCCCCCCTGCGATAAACCGAGGCACCACTCTGTGTAGCTTAGGCACAAAGCTGTGATCCTCTTTTCTCTCTTTGTACACAAAGAATGAAGCTGATAGCAAGGCTGACATCTAAATCCTCACTATTGGACATCTGAGATAACCCCGGTTGTTTTTGTTTTTCCGGCTCAAACATTTGAGAAGGGAGGAAGACAGAAGGATTTCAACCCCTGCCAAACCCTGTCGCCAGCCCCCTGAGTTACAGATCTATGAACTCTTATGGGATGAGGGCTCTTTGCTTTTATCTCCCTGTGCAGCTCATGTCTTCAGCCCTCTGCAAACAGATGTTTTGCCCTCCGAAAGGGAAAAGAGAAAAAGAAGACAGAGAGAGCATGAGAGAGAGAGAAAGCACGAGCAGAATGCTGTCTGCAGATGTCAATCAGGACCTCAGTCTAGGTCTTACCTGCCAGTCCTGCAAAAGGAGGATACATGAATTTTCTAGTTGGATAGTCAGTATCATCAAACGAAAATTGTGAGGCTTAGATTGTAATGCAGCCTCATGTTCAGTAAAAAGGCCTTGTTACAATGAGAAAATGTGGGACTGAGGATCCTATTCCTAGCACCTTAAAAATTAAAATTTCACTACAAATATCCTGAAGAAATGGTCAAAAATAGTACAGCATTTCAGACCGTTTTTGTAGAACATGGTAATATTGGCAAGGGGGGAGTGATTGTAGGTAGAACACTGTCGGCTTTGGGGAAAGCTTTCTCTGCATTTCAAAAAATTATATGAAGGAAAATATTCTTGGGAATGAAAAGTCTAATGATTACATGTATATAGAGAGTGTCATCTCCATCTCGGCGTTCAGCAGAAATCAGCTCCCCCACGCCGACACCCTCCCCTCCAGCCACCCACCCCGATATTCTTCTTCACCACTTCCCACCCATTAACCCAGTACCTGCAGTGCAGTGTTCAAGTGGGACTGGCGGAGCTGCTGCCGCTGTCATCTCGTCGGAGCTGGCAGTCACCTGCCAATCTCGCCCCCACTTCCTCCTCCCTCCCGCTCCCCCCACNAGCCTCACAAATAACTACTGTTAACTCAATAATATCCCCCTCAAAGGTTTTTAATTACCAGCCCTGCGTGGAGCTCCAGACTGGCAGAAACGGGATGGAGAGGGAGGCTAGCAACAGGGGGCAGGAGAGTTTGGACCGCTGCAGGCTTCATGCTGGGGAAAACGCTCCTTTTCCTCCACATGGCAGCTCTGGCACGGGTGACCGCGACCGCCCGTGGGATGCTGCAGCCCTGGCGGAGCGGGAAACGTGCCACGTGTTTGGGGAGGGGGCTAGGTCCGGCAGCACGGGTGCTGACAGCCATACCCGCAGGGCAAGGGGAGGCTGTGGGTCACGGCCCAGGGCAGCACTGTACGTAGGAGCCAGAAACAGAGGGGGAGGGAGGGGGGAAATCAGGTGCATTCTCTTCTGCACGTCCTTGCAAAATACAGATATATCTCAACATATGAAAAAGACTAGGTTTTTTGTTGTTGTTTTTGTTCTGTTTTTGTTTTGTTTTGATTTTTCCTTTGCAAGAGAGGGCTCTTATTAAGCCTTTCCCCCCCCAAAAAAAAAAAAATTCATGGGTTTGCGGTCTAGGAGGATTTTTCTTAGCCTTGAATTAAATGGACATGGCTTACTGAACTTTCAAACAAGCTCTCCAACTAATATTTGTTTGTTCGCACCCATTGAAAACACCCTGATTTTCTAACAGGCCTCAGTAAGAGGGTTTTTCTTTAAAATAATCAGTTAATGAAGTTTTATCTGAATAGCCATAAGCCTATTAGTGCTAGGGCTGTCCGTGGAGCCCCCTCCCCTCCGAGGTTAAACAAGCCCACCATTCCTTTTGTAGTCTAAATAACACACTGAGAAGAAAAGAGGCAAAGAGGAATAAAAAAGCCCAAGCCCCACACTCGCTCTTTTTTACATCCTAAAGAGACACTGGAAAGGGCCATAACGCAAGGCCTTTTTTTTTTTTATTTTTTCCCCCCTTCTCCTCTCCCTCCTTGTAGGTCATCTTTGCTATGAAGACATTGATGCTTCAAGTCTTCATTTGCTTAAAACAAGAGAGCAAGTTCAGGTAATCACTGTTCCACCACAGGAGTGGGCAGAGAAGAAGACTTCTCCGGTGTTCATTGGGCAGAGGACCAGCTCAAGCCAAGGGGCACAGACCCCGAGGGACAAGGGACTGAACACGCTGGGTGCCTGCCCAGCACCACCGTCCCCATCCTGGCCTGGCAGCCCCTCGGCAGCCACCCCTGTGCCCCAGGGGAGCCCCCGCTCCCCAAAATCAACAGCAGCCTTCCCAATGCTTCATTAAACAACACAGCTTCCTGCCATTGCCCCGGCAACCGACACAGGCCTCCTGTTTGCCAGCTGGGGGAATTAAAAGCAGCCTGGCAGTCAGCCCCAGGCTCTGCTACCTTCGAAAGCTCGCCTTGCGCTGTTGGAAGGCACCCCAGGCAGGGCAAGGGGCTGCACAGCCCTGGAGGAGATGGAGACTGAGGAGAAGTGATCCCCCAGAGGGCTGGGACACCCCACAGCCGTGGCATGGAGCTGCTCAGGCAGGACTCAGCACCCAGCCCGCAGCAGCAGCCAAGGGCCGCTTCCCACCTCTGCTGAGCACTTCACTGTGGCAGCCACGCTCCATGTGGGATCCCTGTCCCACGTAACACCCCGAACGCTCCAACAGTCCAAAGGTGGAAGTCCCCCCCGTCACAGCTTCATCCCCATCCCAACATGACCACAGTTCCCAAACAACGCATTCCTCCAAGTGAGGTGAGGTAGCAAATGATATCCTCATCCTCAGCTTTCTTCCTTTTCCTTAAATCATGTACGTTGTGATGTTTGCCTTGGCATGAGCTCCCTGCCTCCATCAACTTCTCGATGAATGAAAGGAGAGAAGACAGGGGAAAAGCTGCCCCTTCCTTCACTTCGCGCCCTTACAAAAAGCATTAGGACAGGCTCTGAATGAAAAACGGCAATTTTGCACAGGCCTCCAGTGCACAGACACCCCCTCATACCTCCGCTTGCTCTCAGTCCTTCTGCCTTCTTGCCTCCAGGCAAGGCAGAAAAGTCCCTCAACACAGCCTCAGTGGAGGAGCTTAATACTTTGCTCAAGCCCTCATACACACTCAGATGAGCTGGGCTAGTGTTAGAGGGGGTGAGGAGAACAAACCCTACTCCCACCTACTCCAGTGGCTCCATATTACAGAAAATACAACTAGCAACACAGAACAAAGCTTGCTTTACTATCTGCTGTCTTCAGCACAGCTCTGCTAAACATCAACAGCTTACAGCAGCTTCTTAACATCACCACCACGGGCTACAAACACCACAGAGGTCTGCCAAACTGGTGAGCAGAGGAAAACACCTCGCTCCACAATAGCAACGAATAAGGAAGCACTATTCACAAACTCGGGAATCCAAATCTGTTTTGTCCTGTTTTCCATGACTACTGGCTGTGAGTAGAGGTCTCGTGGGGAGGAGCATTAAGTATTTATTCCAGCTCTTGGTTTTGTAAGATTCTGATGCCACTAACATGTTTCAATTCTGCTTGGAAAAGCCTTTTTTTTTTAATCTTTGTGATAATATTTAGCTTTGTGAAATATTGCTTAGCTACACATTAAATAGCAGAAAAAAAAGAGGGGAAGAAAGAAATCAGTGCATTCCAGATTCTGACCACTACTCTGAATTGCACAAGGAAGTGGCATATGGAAAATGTGGAGTTGTTTATAAGCATTAAGTAAGTCACTAGCCCTGTTTCAGGAACAAACATAAAGGCAGCATGTCCAAGCAACTCTACCAAAATTATCTGAGCTATCCCACCTCAATGACAGCGGACAGCATTGCAGGGTTTATGAACAAATCTAAACCAGAGGTAGATAAGGGGCAGGAAAATATAATCAAACACTCCAGTACAAAGCTCACAAAAAGAACTAATACAGACCATATGAGGGATGTCTGAGACAAAGGGAGAACAGTACGAACACTTTGACATTGTCCGCTGGAAACAACAGTGATGGTGGGAAGAATATTGACTTACCTGTGGTGAGGGATGCAGAGAAAAGGGGAAGGTTTCAGCCACTTGCAGGAGGAATTGAGAGAGGAACCTGAGAGGGGAAGATGTGCATGCAGACCACGTAGGTAATAGCACTGGATTGGGAAACTTGGTTAGAAGCTGCAAGCCTGCCAGCACTCCTGGTTCAATCACGTGTCTGGCTGGATGTGCCTGGTTCAACCATGTGTCTCCTACTCCAGAAGTGTCTGATACTCCCATCCTCTGGTTCTCTCCTCATGCAGGACTCTGACCTCTCCAAAAATGGTGCAGGCAAAAAGAGCAAGTTTCTAGTGCTTAAGCTTTTCTTCCAGGCTCTGAGAAGTTGAATCCTGGAAGCTTAACACCAAACCAACTCCCTCTCCGAAATAGAAACCAATCTGTGTTTAAATCTCAGGTTTTTCAGGTAGTGACAGGGTGTGGAGGGAGAGGAGGCTGACAAGTCCTGAAGCCTGGGGACATCTGCCCGACCTGGACTGCTCTCGCCCTGTCCCTACCTCTCCAACCATGAACTGCTCACTGCCTGCTGCTGCCAAACCCGCTTTTATTTTTTCCACGATCCTCACTAATTAAGCCTCCCACCTGGCCCAGCAAAACTCCCTGCTTTCACATTGTTTTCATTCTTCCCCACACGCGAGAGATTCGAGTTTCTGGAGCCCCAAAGGCCAGGGCAGATGAGGAAACGCCTGGGCTGGGCCTGGCCACGGCCTGCCCTCCTCCAGGGCCAGATTTTGGAGCAGCAGGGATGGCTGCCGGCGAGCCAGCGGCACGCAGGGGCAGAGGCTGCGCTGGCCTCGGCGTGCGCCCCGCGTTCGTTCTCCCGCTGCTGCCATCCATGATTAATCATCCCTGAGACACGCCTGCTGCTCCTCTGGCTCCCAAACAACCACAGCATGCAGCGAGAGCAGCGAAAACTCCTCGGGTGCCCGGCCCCGGCCTAGCTGGCATCTCCCAGCGGAGACCCGCGGCGCTCTGCACGCCTGCCCCTCGCCTCGCGGCCTGGCAATTAATCTCTACCCTCCCCCCTGTTCAAGCTGNGTTCTCTGGAAGACTCACCGGGAAGGTGTCCAGAAGACGCGCGCAAGCCCAAGCACGCGCTCGACGCGGGGCGTGGGGGGCGGCGGCAGCGCCAAGCCGGGTTCCCCAGGCCCACCCGTGCCTCCCCGGGCAGGGGACGAGGGATCACGTTATGACAAATGCCCGCACCAAGTGGCACAGGACAGCCCAGGAGCTCAGAACTCTCCCCCAGGCCTCCCGCACACCAGCTCCCCTGCATAAACAACACAAGTGCATGGCGGCGTTACGTGGCACGCAGGGCTTCCTCCTGCAGGGCCCAGTCCCGAGCTGGGGCTCTTTGAGGTTCTAGACCTCGAGTGGGACATCTGCTGCCCATGGGCTGTGCCCACGGTTTCCTTTAGGGCAGGCTGGAGCTTGGTGGTTTCACGCGTTACTGCCAGATAACGCGAAGGTATGGGCTAGCGTGTGCAGCCGGGAAGGCTGGCCTGGCGCTCAGCAAGCGAAATGTTCTTCAGCGAGTCAATCTTCCAGCTGTCAGAGGTCAGGGACTGAGCTACTAACCCATATAACACCATCTTAAGCCTTGTCCATGTGCTGCCAAAACTTTAAATACACGAATTCACAGCTCCGGTGGGGGTGACACATTTACTGCGGCAGGACAGAAACCTGGACGCAGACAGGTCTTTCTAGCTCGGCACACAGAGTTGCTCCAGTCCATGCTACCAGTGAGTAATGTGGCTACAAGCAGTAGCTCCCAAGCTTTTTCTTTCACTTGCCTTCCATTTACGGTGGCTGTCCATCACAGCCAGCCCAAGATATGCAAACATGGGAGTAAGCAGTCGAGTTACCGTGACTAACGAGTTGCCATTTGTCAGCTGAGTCACTAAACCAACCAGCCTCCTGATGGTTTAAGCCAGCGTTCTACCTCTTACTGCAACAAAGAAGGATGGCAAACGGAGTCAATTACTATAGTCCAGATGATGACTTATAATCTGATCATGGTAAATCAACTCGCTGGCAATCATCTGTTCATGTATTTTGCTCTGCCAATATCAGATTTACGCAAACATTTTGGTTCCACCCAATGCCATAAGCTAAATACATTTCTGCAGTACAACTGTAATGCTGTTTGTGGCGAAGATGCAGAAAGCGACCACCCCATTTTTATCCTTTTAAGCCCCTCCTCAAGACACTTATTCTAAGGAGAAGTGCCACATTTGAAGATGTCCATCTACAGAAGCAGATGTGGCACAAACATGTATATAGAAATCTTTAAGAAAGCACAAAAATCATTATTCTTTCTCCCTCATCCTTCCTGAGAATCCCAGAAGTCTGGGTGTGGTCCCCAGTTACAATGTGGACCTGCACCACCTTGAACCACACAACACATGAAGAAAGGAAGAATGCATGCATTAATGCTCCTAAAAAGCTCTGCACAAAAGACAAGGGCTGTATAAATAACTAAATATACACAACAGATTTACCATGGCCCCAGAACTCTGACTTTGTGAGACAGTCTATACACGAGGGTACTTTCCTGATGCTCACTGATGGAAGGAAAACCAGTACCTGTGAGAGAACAGACAGCACTCCATCTGCAGATAAACTGTATCTGCTTTCAATGCTAGTTTAGAGCCAGCACATGCTGGGAGTAAACAAAATTTGTCAGGAGCCAACAGTTTGTGACAAACAAGAGCAACACATGGACTAAGGACCATCGAACAAGTCCCCATGCACGCCAGCACCACAGAACTACCACCACCCTTGTAAACTCGTACAGAGGGAAAGCCACAGAAACTCACCTCTCCTCCCACCGCTAGCAGCACTCTGCTCCATGTCAACGTGCATCCTCCACACTGGCAGAGAAAGTTTCTACTGGCATTGCCTAAACCGTATCGTCACAGTGCAAGGACTGTCAACCCTGTATCTTTCATCAGCACAGAGTTCTCCTTATCAGAGAAGGAAAGCACAAAAGGGAGGGAGGAATGTGTACACACAAGCAGTGTTTCTCTGATGCTCAGCATAAAAATCTAATCAAAATTGTACCAGAATGGTGATGTGAAAAGCACCCTGCCAAGTCAGTAATAAATATAAAATTCATATCTTACATTTCCACAATATATCACCTCTCATCCTGCAGTACTTTATGCATTGTTAGGACTCAGACGAATCCCCAAATCAGAACAGATTTGCACTGGAATCTAACATTTTTGTTGGCTTCACATTCATTCAAATTACATCCTTAAGCGAGAGTAGGATAACAGACACTCAAAATGGCCCCTTGAATGCGGCAGCAGCCATTTTACACAGGGCCCGACTCCTCTCAGCCGCCTGACTTATTCCGTGAAGCTTGTCCCCTGTCCACCATCTGTCCCTCTCGCTCCCCAAGCCCCACTCCCCCTGCTACCTGTCCTGTGGCAAAGGAAAGGCCACGTGATGTTTTCAGGGTGCACAAAAACCTGCCTGCCCCAGTAGGCTCTATCCCAACTCCCACAGCAAGCCACCTACCCACAGAGGTCACAGTCGCTGAGATTTCACAAGGCAATACAACCCTATCTTCTCAGCTTTCACCTTTCTCAGGCAATTCCAGATTATGCCCTGCACAGGTATCACACGCAGCATCCACAGGCACCAAGAGCTACGCACCGTGCAGCTAACGGTAGTAACAGCTTCTCCTTTTTGTGAAGACCACGTGGATTGGGAGAAAAGTGGAGGGGGCATAGAGTAAAAAGTGATCTCAGCTTGCTTTCCATTAGTCATAGCCTACCTCCCTGTGGCCTGTTATCCGAACACCCATCACTGAATCCTTCCTGACAGGTGCATTTGCCAGTGATTCTGATGGGAACGATCAGCTGTGCTATTCCTTCTCATCCTGTCAATATGCTTATGTGAGAAAACAGTGTCCATTTTTGGCCCACAGATTTCACATTCTGAAAGACAGGTGTGTAAAAGGTAAGATGCATTAGAAAACCCTGAGGAACTCTGCAAGTGTTAATAGCGGTAGGTACCATAAGACAGGATCGCTGATTTTAGTCCTCCACGCATCGTACCGTATCTGAGCACAGCAGGTCTAAATAGGGAAAGCATCTTCTCAAAGCTCAGCTAGTGCTAAGGTATCCAAACAAAGACCAGGTTTTCATGACTGCTCAGCAACCACAAGCAGTAGGTGCTCAGTTCTTCGAAATTCAGGCACTGCATCTAATGAGCCGCAGACAATCTCACAGTGCTCCGCCGTATGACTAGTGGTAGCACGGCTAACTAGGGCTGGCAGCACTGAGACATGCACTGCAAAGCTCCCCTTTTGTCAGTGAGGTTTCAGAGATCATCATATTTTTCATACTTGTATCTATTCACTTCTTGGTGGCACTGCCTGCAGACCAAGTATTTGGGGAAGAAAACCCCCTTGGAAGCCACAACAAAGTGAAGGATTTAAAGTAGTCCAACCGAAGGAGGGAAAAGGAGCTACTGATACTTGGAGATGCTTCCAAAAGGAGGTGCACGATAAAGGTAGGAGTCTTCTGTAGTGCCATTTACATTTATCTGCATCTACACTGATGAAATCAGGACAGTTATCTCACCTCTAGCAGCAGAAACACAGCTGCAGCACAGTCAGAATCAACTCTTCATTAAAAAAAAAAAAAAAGGCAACAACAACAAAAACCACAATGTCATTTAGCTTCACAGCGCGACGATAAACTGTGCATCGTTTGTCTTTCTCTCCGCAGTATAGATAAGGCCTGGAACAGCATCACCTGAACTGTGGTACACAGGTCACTGCTGGTCTGTGAAGCATGATAGGTGGTCCCCGCAGCACGCTACCTGCAGCCACCACTCAGCGAGCCACGGCACCTATCAAAACTCCCCATCCACTGCCCGCTGTAATTTTTCTCATGATAAACACTGAATGTTTTTCTGCTCATATGCCAGATAAGCGGTTACATCTAAATGTAAAATAACAGGCAGAGTGCACCTATTTTGACCAAGGGGAAGTGACCGTTCCTGAGTGAGCCAGCTACATCACTGCAACTGAAATGTCAGCACTTGCTACTCAGGCATACTTGCTATGCAGGCATAGGCGATGCGGGACGCATCGGCAGGGATGTTGCAACACAGCCACGTCTATGAGCACGTGGACACTGCTGCAAGCAAACAGCTGCACCTGGTGCATGTGCTTGCAATACTGGCAGTCTGCAGAGCTGACAAACTTCGTACCGTTTTGGTTGCAACCATGCCTGAAAGTCGGTATTTAATTTTGGGTTAAACCTGCTCAAAAAACCGATGATAAAACAGAAGGTTGCGGAAGTGGAACCAAGAAAGGGAAAAACATAGGCTTGCTGCTGCATGGTACAATAAGGGAAAAAGAAGACAAATCACCTTAACAGGGAGGCATATGGTCTCGTCTTCTCAGGAAAACGATGGAAACGCAATCGCTCGGGACAGTTACAACTAAATTGGACGCAAACACCAGAAAACATGCGGAAGGAAGGATCACATCTACAGCGTTCCGATCATGCGTAGAGCTAGGTAATCAGATCAGATCAGATCTGTTTGTTTTGTTGCTGGCAAAGGACACGCAATTCCTCAGCTGAAAGGAGATTCATTGTTCACGTCCACCTTGCCGCTGCCTACCCAGGTTCCAGTGCAGGACAAACCTTGTCACACAGGAATGTGACAAATGTGTCCGTACAGGTCAGTACAGCGAGGCGTCAGGCAACGGAACGCATCCATTCTCGAGTCCATGAGGACAGTCAAGGAATCGTGCTGAATCAGAAGAGTTGTTTGTTTTGCTTCAAATGTATTTACTTCAACGAGTAATTAATATTTTGAGTAGAGAAGGCCTTTGTTCAAGATTCACCACATTCACCCCTTCAATTAACATTTTAAATGCTCGCATTCATAGATTCATTTGCACCTCCCACTTGTCCTTTAGCAATGCCAGCAAAGAGCAGAGTTTACAGTCCTGGCACCTCAAAGTTAAAAGAGAAATAAAACCAAATCCCCCACAAATCAAAGCACAGCCACAAAAACACATATACCAACCAAATTTTAAAAAAAATAACACACCGCCCCACACCTGCCAGCTCTTTTATCCATCATCAGCAAGAAGAAATGGCGTCCAAGATGAGCCGCGCGGGCACCTTCCCCCTCTCCTGTGGAGCACAGGTGGTGACATGAACCAAGGAGCCCCTTGGGTGTCCAGGGCACCCCTGGAAGAGACCCGAGCCCCCCGGGCCAGGCCTGAGGCACAGGCCGGGCTCAGCATGGGGCCGACAGGGTGGCCATCCTCCTCAGCACCTGCACGGGGCCCACGGAACTCGGGGCACTTGGTTGACAGCACCCCAGGTTGCTAGGGCGTTTGCATGTGGTAACTGCAATGTCGGGATATTTGCACGCGCTGACCACAATGTTTGGACCCAGCGCCCTTCGCTTATTTAGGGGAAAACGGCTGGATCTGACTATACCTGTGCCGTGCTGATGTCACCGGCTGCTATTTCCAGCCTGGTTGCCATGGAAACAACCAGGCCTCAGCACCAGTTAGCAGTTCAATATATAATTTACTTATTCTTTTTCACCTAAGTGATTAGGACTCAAAATACAGAAGCATCTCACATGTATAAAATCTTCTGATCGTTTCACAGGAATTTCTTGGAGACAAAAAACCAGCCTGAAATACCATGCTGCGCTTTCTCCGGGGACAGACGAGACAAATAGAAGCTTTAAAAGAAGAAAAAAACAATCCTCTCCCCATCTGTCCTTCTAAGTTTTAAGGGAGACAAATGTTACCATCGCACACCTGCCTCACCCTGCACAGCCCCGCAGATGGATGCAGATGACCCCCAAAAGGCCTTTGTTGGCTTCTACAGACGACCGCCATGCATTAAGCCAAAAGTCTCTCTCTCACCCTCATTCATCTCAGAGCAAGCGGCTCCTCATGCTCCCAGCCGCCGTGCTGCCAGCCACAGCCTCTGGGAAGGCACCGCTCCATCCCCGCCCGCTCCAACGCGCCACCCCAGCGGTTGCCTACATTTTCCATAATTTTTTTAACGAGGTGAGGCGATGTCTCTGGTTTTCCACCGCCTCATCAGGCACCGCAGGGGCTGGCACCAGACCTGAAGGTTATGCTTCAAAGTAGTCATCCAGCCAGAGATGATGCAAATACTTTCACAGGGAAAGCTTCGAACTGACTCCTCTATGTTCAGGTAGTTTTAAAGTAATGGCACTAATGTTTCGTATTGTTTTTCATTATTTTCAAACTGGGAAGTTTTAAAAGTTAATTCTGAAAAACAGCAGCTCTGTGACTAAGCCGTGTGGCCTGGCAGAACAATAGCAAGAGCAACCCGCCACCAGTGTTCCCAGCCAATGCTGGCCACCCCCCTCTCACTTCCCAAAACACAACAAAACCACCACAAACCATCTGAGCTTGCACTCCTCCTGCCTGCTTGCTCCTACCATGCACAGCTGGGTGCAGGGAAAGAAGGACAGCCACTGATGAGACCCAAACAGACAAAAGCAAAGAGGTAACTCAGGCAAGGCTTTGCGTTGGGCATATTGCTTACTGGAGAGACAGAAATGCACAAATCTCTAGATTTGCTGGAGAAAGGGGGATGCTATCAGGCACCTGGGCCAGCCTGATCCGAGGAGCAAATTTTAGAGATCTCCGTAAGCAAAATTATTAACAAGATCATTTGGAGTGGTCAGATGCTTCAAACAAAACCAAAAGAAGCCACCAAGTTTAGAAACATAGGGTAATGCCTCAAAAATAAAAATTAAATACATGTAATCTATAAACTTAATTGACCTGAACAAACCTGTGTCCTTATTTTCTCCCTTTTATTCCTTCCAGCGCCTTGACTCATCCTACCTTTCTCCACAGTGCCCCTTTCATTTGTACTCTGTTTCCTTTTCTTCTTTGCTCTGCAGCATCTCCTTCCCTCCCTGCCTTTTGCACAACCCTCCATGTTCCCCCAGCTCCCCAGCACCCCCTGGCACCGCTCAGTCTGAGTTTCCTCTTTGCTGTTTTCCATCATCTGTCCCCTTCCAACCCTTCATACCCTCACTCTGATTGTTGGGTCACAGTGTGCTTCTCTAATATTAGCATCTGCTGCACGCTCAACCAATGTCAACTGAATTAAACAGCCACAAAACCTCTGAGAGTTTACCAGGAGCTACCCTGATTCAAAGCTAACAGAAAGAAAAGATAAATTCAAGTGATTTGGCAAAGACCACATGGGAAGTCAGGAGCAGCACCAGAATAGAAGGCCGTGTCCAGAATCGCTCGGATCTGTCCTTGGGTCATTTCATGGTCAAGAACCAGAGCGCACAGTCGACAAACCAAAACAGATTTATGCCGAGTCCAAACCAGAAACAGCCACTGAAAATATAACGTCTGTTGGCTGCAGATAGAGAAGCATGATTAAAAACTTGATTAAATGTTTCTATTCTGGGGAAGGAAAAAAAAAAAAAAAGAATCTCTTTAAAACCCCTTTGCTACAGCAGCTCTTCTCACACAGGGAACGGGACTAGAAAAACATGTTATAGAGACTTCAGCTACAGGAAAATGACTGACGCTTTGGATGGAGCTGACAGCTGAGTTGAGAGTCATCTCTGGGGCTAACTTCTTCCTTCTCCATGCAGCCTACAGTGGTCTGGCATGTCTCAAAATTTGGAAGAAAAAAAAGCTGCTGATTTCATAAGGAAGTAGCCCAGGAGGCTGTTTGGAGGATGAAGTCAACTACATATGGTTCTATTTATTTGTTTGTTTTGGGGTGGGGAGAGGGAGTCAGTGGCAAATTCTCAGCCCTAACAACCAACTCACAATAAAAGCTTATGAAGTCAAGGGTTCCTCAAGGGGAAAAAAAAAAAGAAACACTCTTGAAGTTTGTATTTATGAAATAAATGCCAACATATTTGCAGGATTCCAAAACTCAGCCATCTAGCTCTAATGACTAAAGAGTGTTTCTCCTGGAGGCCACCATTTGAACCTAGCCCAGATAAGCCGTAATCCAAAGCTGCCTTTGGACAGCCGGTCAATATGGTTTACACAGAAAAAGCCCTCTGTGTTTGGAGGTGATGCAAAACAGGTACAGTAGGCAGGTCATGTCCTAATACACAGCTCCACACCGCAAACCAAACACAGCTGCATTTGAATGCATGAGCAAAGTTTTCTGCATTTTCTTTTAGCTAAAAAAAAAAAAAAAATCCCCTTAGGAAACTCTGTACAAAAATATCCCTTCTCTGTGCTTTATGAATGAGAATTCACACACAGAAAGGCAGGAAATGAGCTAAGGTTGCTTTTTCCCCCATTCTCTATATTATGACCACAACACACACACGCATTTATTATAACTTTTAGAATATGGCTGCATGCACTTATATATCTGCATCTCATCCAAGCGCTGGTCACCTGGGAAAACTTTGAAATTCAAGAATTCTGTGACTCTGATACCACAACCGTTACCAGTTGGGAGCTAACATACATTTCTTTTTTTGTTCATCCTGAAGCTTTGAATTATAATTTGCTCATTAGCCTAATAAATATCTCATCGTTGTGTGGCCCATAACAGCAGAAACAGCAGTTATTATAGCAGCTCCCCGCTGCACCAGAGGAAGCTCTTCTGACCTCAGCATCCCAGAGCACCTTACGCAAACACAGCTCCAGCAGAGCCACGATCCTCCTGGAGCTTTCCTGCTAACCCAGACCAATGCAAAGCAAGAGGTGTTGCTGTCCTTCTTCCAGAGCACACACAGGCTCTTCCCCAGCCACAGGAGAAATATCCTATCCCCAGAGACTTTCTCCATCTGCTCTTTGCAAAAAAAAAAAAAAAAAATCTACAGCACAGGGGCAACATGTGTCATGAAAAAAGGTTCCCTCGCTCAAGAGTTTGGGCTGTGCCGAGCATTTCGATTTTGACCAACATAATTTCCTGCCATTCCACTTTTCCCCAGTTGCCTCTGCATCTGTCCTCAATCTGTGTGGGACTCCCGCTCATGCTAGAACCAGAGCCTGGCAGAATTCCCTCTTATAATGGAAGGGTAAGAAACCCAAGAGGTATTTAACAGTTAACAGATATCTTTACAAAACCTCTTCAATGCATATAAAAATGACCCCAGAATAATGAGTCTGGTTTTGTTTGGGTTTTTATTTCTTTTAAGTCGAGATTGTGATTCTGATTCTGTTGAGACCTCCCCTGGCCCATTCCCAAAGCATATGCCTGATGAGAGGAGCGATGACTCTCCCAAATGCACTAAACTGGGCAATTTTGGGAGCTCCTCCAAGATCTCTCTCCATCTGCCCACCTCCTGCCCAGCAATTTGTTCTGTCCCCCAAATCTCCAGCTCCGCTGCAGGGCATTCGTCGTCTCCCGCCTCTGTCCCACACTACTGCTGTCACCTCCCACCCCAGAGCAACACCTTCACTCCCGCTGGAGTTCTGCCTCCCTTCTCAGATTTACGCTGGGGAAACTCTCTGGTTTTCTGTTCCCAAAGCCAGTATCTCTATCAGACCTAACTCAGCCCTGCTGAAACCCTGTATAAACCATGGGAAGGATTAGCACAGATCTTAGCGCCTGTACTGCCAGTGGTCCCCATGCACACAACAAATACTGTGAGTGTTCCAAGGAGGTGACAGCAAGACCCTGCCTGGAGCAGGTGAGAGACAGACTTTCACTTTCCTGAGAACCAGGCTTTTTCCTTCAGCATCCTGATTTACGGCACAATCAATAGGTTCCTGCCCACTGCTCCCATCCCCTCTCATTCCAGAATTGATGGACGGCAGCGACCCAGCCCTGCTCCAGGCTGGGAGATGCCAGCAGGGCTGCCCCAGGCGAGACACGGGGCCGGCAGCACACGGGGCTGCACACAGCCTGCACGCAGCCTCCCCACTGCAGCCAGTACCCTCCTCCAGCAGCCCTGGCCGAGGCAGGGTTTTGGGGGCAGAGACGAGTCCATCTGCCCCGCTTCCCCCAGTTTAGCCAAACTCCTCCGTAAGCCAACCTGCAAGCGGCCCTCCTGGACCAGGCCAGAGGTCCACCGATGCCCAAATTTCCTCACCGACAGCTGCCGGAGCAGGCGAGCCCCTGTGTCCTCTCAGCCTGCAGCTGTTACACGTTGTAAGTGCACCACAGGCACAGCACTGCAGGCACAGACCTGAGAGTGCCCTTAGGTCAGCAGGCTGAGGGACACGCCAGGCAGCCGGACAACAGAGAGAGGACCAGCAAAACGGGGCGATGGTCAGGACACAGCTGTACAGGTGCTTTTGGGGCTGAGGACAGACTTTGCAGCAAGCCAGAGAAGAGAGCTGTGCAAGACAGGGGAATAAAGAGAAGGAAAAGCAGAGGAGAGGAGAAGCTCCAACAGCTCGAGCAGCTGCAATGCTGTGACTGGAGCCAGTGGACAGCAAGCTATAAACCACGTTGGCAGGGCGTAAGGGGAAGTGTGAGCAGAGAGGTCCCTCGTTCTCGTCTCCAGTGCTGCAGTTCTGGCAAGAGGCTCCCTGGATACTCAGAATGGAGGCCAAGGGCAGTTGTTTGACTGCAGGCACCGATCAGACCACCTGAGGGGATGGCTGGCAAAACCGCAGCCTCCACGTCCACAGGACAGATGCACATGCAGTGATACAGTTCCCTCGCCCAGAAAAAAACGGGCCAGCTCCTTAGCTCCGCTGGGCTTTGCTAAGGACAATGAAAACATCCACAGCAGTACCAGGCAGGCAGGCAGCTATGTCTCTCTCTCATGTCAAAGCACAAGCAGGCCAGCTGACAGACGTAAAGCAGCAGCCTCTCTCTCAGGGTTGTTGCTCCAAACTACCCACAGCGGGGTTGTCTTTCACTTTCCAGTGAATGCTCGGTCTCAGCTCCAGTATTTGCAGCCAAGGGCTGAGCAGATCTCCAAGCAGCTCGGCAGTTCCTCTGGGTGTACCTTCTGCCACCACGCTTCTTCAGGTCCATGGTGATGCCCAAGGACCACATGCAGCAAAGTTCTGGGTGATGGACTGCCCCGTTAAAACAGATGTTTTGCCATGGGCAAGAACCCCAAATAGCTCCTTTGAACATGAGACTGCATCACTAATCTGCCTTTTTTACTCCAGCCATAGAGGAGAGTATTGGATTAGGCTTAGAGGCAGCAAAGGTAAGAGAGACTGCTAATTGCTCATCTGTTTTTGACAGCTAATGAAAGTCACGCATCTCTGCTAGCTCCTTTGTACTGGTCATTTCCCTGCCATTAGTCAACATCAGGGGAGCACAGTCACAGACTGCTCTTGGGGGGGGACCAAGTCACTGTCACCATGCAGGGGACCCTAGATGGCAAAACAAAGCACTGTCTCTACATCCCAGGACACGGCTTGTGTTACAGGTTTTGACAAGCAGTTCACTGCCTGTAGCAGGCTGGAGAGGAACCACAGGGTACAGCATCTTCTGGCATCCAGCTCCATAACTCCACCTCAAGCCAAGTCAGAAAGGAGAACCACCAGCACCCAGTGCTAACAGAGCAGCCGCACAAACCGTGACTACCCAGTCCTCCCAGCAAGACGCCACGGTGAGAGACCTGGCAGAATTGCTGACACTGATGTGACTCATACAGCAAGCAGCTCACTCACTTTTGCCCTCCATTCACCTTTATCCTATGCAACCAAGATAATCGTGGAAAATCCAGTTCCGTGGGATGCGACATTGAGTTGCACCTTTGTGCAGCCTAGCTCTTGGACCAGAAGAGTTCTATGAGAAATAGCAATAACCTGCAAGCACCAGCAGAGCCAATGCCCCTTCCCAATAAGACTTACAGATCACAGTCCCTTCAGGCAGAAACGTGGTTAGAGCAAAAACTTGGGGGAGGGGACTACAAAGCAGGATTGAAATGTAAGGCTACGTCTAAGATACAGCCCTCCTAGGGAATACAAGGCAGGCGGCAGAAAGACCCCTCTACTGTGCAACACCCAGCATGGCCCATCTCCACCTGAAGTGCCAACCCACAGGGTCCGATCAGCAAAAGCAAGGGACAGGCTGGACGAGGCTTCTTCGAGGTCTCTGTGACCTCCTCTCTTCCAAGGCAAGAGCTGAAGTTAGTGCTCACAAAAGCTGATGGTAAAAAGGGAAAAGGCTGGGGCAAGGGGGAGAGACGAGATTTTATTTAAGATTCTGGGAGCTGAAGGAGAATAAAAGGATAGCTTAAGATTAGCAACCCACTCTGCTTAAAACAGTATGTACAGACACGGAACAGCACTGATTTTTCACCAGAAACCAGTAAATGAGGCGGAGGGAGAATGCAGGACAGTGCTGTGTTTCTACATTAGGATTTTTAAGTACACTGCAGGATTTCTGTCTCAGAGTACTCATTGAGTTACATCAGACCATAATGGCCTGTTGATTTTGAGAGATTATGGCAGCGCTGTTGATGCAGGGGGAGAGGAGATGGAAGGCGAGAGAAGATGCGATGCATCAGCCAGCGTGCGCGCACATCTCAGATGATTACCGACACTCCTGGGCGAGCGAGACACAGCGGCTTCACGGTGGGACCAGGACGGGAGGAGACGGTGCACAGGACTCGGTTAACACAACAGATTCACCCTGCAGGCGGTTTCGGTCCATCCCGACCCCGTTTCACTCCCTGGGGCAGCAGATGCCACAAGCCGCGTTCTGCAGGGCACCCCCCCCTCCCCTGTGGGCTGCTGTCCCACCGCATCCCCGAGGCACTGCCGGCGCAATGGAGGCGGAGTGCCCTGTGCTCAGCCAGAGCCGCCCGCTCCTGAGATGGATTCAGCCTCACTCTGCCAGGCTGACAACTTTGCCTGCTGCATTCCTGTCTCTCCTGTATATTTCACAGAGAGATGGTATCCTTTCCTTCTCCTTTCTTTGCTCCCGGGCACAAGCAATCAAGAACAAAGGATGAAAGAAAAATGCAGTGGGGGGGAGTGAGGCGGGGGAGGGACATTTGAGAGTTAGGGAGCAATCTTCAGCAGAGAGAAGAGAATTAAAAAAAAAAAAAAGAGGAGGAAGAAAGGAGATGCAGAGGCATGGAAAAAAACACAATATGCAAATGAGGCAGAACAAAAATCAGAGCTGAAAAAAAAAATAAATCAAATCCCACCAAAAAAACCCACCCTTCTGCAAGCTCCCTGCCTGCCACAGGCAGGGGGGTGACACTGGGGCGGGGGGCTCCCTCTGCCTCCCGCCGCCTGCAGCACAGCCGCGGGCAGGCCGCCCTCTGGGGCAGCATGAGGACAGTGGAGGGAAGCAGCTCTGGGGCCGCGGAAATCCTTGTTTTCTCTCTGAGGTAGGGAGCTGTGGGGCAAACAGAAGCAGCCAGGTGCTTCTAACATGATGTTTGTCAAACAATCTGATTTCAGGCTTCACTGGAGTGGTCCCTCAGCAGCTGCTTTAATCCGCCACAGCCCTTCTCCCCAGCTCGCTGCCTTCCCCTCGTTCCTCTGCGCTTCTGCTGGAGCTGCCCCAGAGCACAGACCCCAACCCTGGCCAGCACCCCCGAGGTCACATCACAAGCTAAAAGTGGGACCAGCTTGAACCAGAGGCTTCCAAAAGGCACCCGGCTGCAAGAGGATTTCCCTGTGCAGGTGACAGCACTGCCCTCAGTGCAGAGCCAAGAGGTGGGTGTCAGCAAAGGTGGCTGCTTCCCTCCGGACTGAGGAGGAAACAACTCATCCATCAGCTCATTCATTAGTGGCGCAGAGCTGCTGCTGTGCTGTGACACTGTAGCACAGTTACCCTTCCACTCATCATCGCTTATTTCTTCTCCTTCCAAGGCGATGAGAAAACATCGGTGCGTGCTCCTCAGCCAGGAACAGTAACAGGTGTAAGAGGGAAGCAGGCAGCAGAATTCCTGGCTTTTAGACCAGCCCTGAGGCCAGCTCACCAGCAAATGCCACTTTTCAGTATCACTAGTACCCTCCTTTCCCCCAGCTTCCCATTTTTCCTGCCACATTTCCACTCCAAGTGTTACTGTTTGTCCAGTTCTGCCTGCAGACTCCTGGCACTAGGGACCTAACAGCTATGGGTTGCTCTCTACAAAAGAGAACATTAAAAAAAAAACCTTCTATCACGTCAGAAAAATGGACTATTACTGACTACCAAGGAGCATCATTTCACTGAGTAGATGCTAAATGCCCAGAACCTGGCGTTACAACTGTGCTGCAAATGTCAGTTAGAAAACAATATCGAGAAGCTGCCAAATCGCACAGCAGAGGCGTCTGCACGCCCGTGGGGCGCGGGAAGGCAAAGCCCTGCACTGGGTATTGAGGTATACTGCGGGTATTGAGGCACGTGTGACATGGGAAGCTGTGCTCCTAGCGAGGGCAGTGAGGTGTCTAAGGGGAAAACAGCAGCGGAACAAACCCAGAGTGGTGAGGAGGGGAGGAGAGGACGCCAACAAGGGCAGTTTTAGCAGTGGTGACTGCAAAGCTCTGGCAGCTCCAGCAGCCGGGGTGGCTGTGGGGACGTCCTGAGGGCTGCATTCCCCAGAGCAACCTGGCTCTCCGGTGGGGTTTCCCCACCCTGGAAAACCTGCGGGAGGCAGAGCAGACGACACACTACGTCTCAGCTCACATCTCAGCCAGGTCCGCGTCCCCATCAGCGAGAGCCACCGCCACAGCTGACACTAATTGGCTCTCTGTCTGTCAGGCGGCAGAGGTGACAAGGACCACACGGGCGCAGACAAGAGGCCTCCCCCTGCCTGGTCCCTTCGGGTCACAGCAAGGTCCCCTGGGTGTGCAGGGCTGGGATCACCACGACGGCAGTGATGCTCGCTCGGCGAATAAAGAGCATCGCTATCTGGAGCTGTCGAGCCTGCGTCACTCACTGCAAGAAGCAGGGGGGGAAGACAACTACCAGCTTAAACCAGATTTTACTGGTAGGAGCACCACCACGATCCAGGCTCTCGGGGACTTTACAAGGGAGCCTAAAACGTTATCGGCTCCAGTTGCAATCTCCATAACCTCGTTCAGCTTGGAAAAACAACAATTAGCACACGTGTGTGCTCGTGCACGCATGTGTCTGCTTGAGCCCGCAGTACAAACATACACATTAAACAGAGTGAGGAAGAAAGAGATTGTTGTTTGAAGCTCAAAGCAGCAGCTATTTGCAAAAATCAGTGTTCAAGCGAGAATAAAGCATAGGGAAGAATTACTTTCTTCTTTCTGGGAGGGAGAGGGGGGCAGGGAATTACGCACACACACCCCCTGAGCAATGCCCGGGAAGCATTATGCTGCTTGTGATAAATGCACTTTCCTGGTTCTGTGAAAAATCTGACATAATGAAAGTACCTTGAACGCAATTACTGGCACTTGTTTAGCATGGCAGGGCACTGCGCTGCCACTGGGCTCGCTCCTCGCTGCTCCCAATTAGCATGCCAAGCGCTCCAGCCACACATGGGCTCGCGGGTCAGGGATTGGCGCGGAGGAGCAGCAACCACCTCCTGCCCTCCAATGAGGGCGCGAGCGGCGCGCTGGAAAGCTCCAGCTTCCTTCATTTTACATCCTCCCATCCCTATCACGCTCCTTTCCTCCGCTCCTCCGGGGTCTCTGGAGGCAGCGATAAAAACCGCAGACTCCCCCTCTCCCTCTCAGCTGGTCTCATTCACGGCTCATGGCAGACCCGCTTCCCTCTGGGGACTCACTAATGAAGACGGCCAACGTTAATCTCTTTCCCCCTCCCTGACGGGTCGATTTATAGTTCCACGGAGAGTCCTGGATTGCAGCCAGAGGGCTTGACACATTTCTCTTGTTCCAAGACGGAAAGGGGGGAGAGACCGGCTTGGGCACACACACACACAGAAGACACACGCGCACTGATGATTTGGATGGAGCTGGAAGATGCGGCTGGAAAGCCTGGTTACCTGTGCCGAAACAGTGACCGAAGGGAACGGGAACCAACTGTGCTTTTGTGTCTGTGTGTATACCCCAAACACCTCCCTGTTTCCATAGCACCGCTCGCAGCCCAAGGACCCCCAGCTGCAGGGATGCCTCCCTCAGCGCTGGGATGAAATAAAGCATCAGTTGTGTGCCAGCAGCATTACCTGTGAGTCATCAGGAGAGCAAGCGGCTGATAACTTCTCCAGGATGAGCAGCAGTGGGAGGGGAAGGGGAAATTTTAGATGGGCAGAAAGCAATGAACTGGAATGGGACCAGGACACTGAGGTCATTGTCCCCTCATCTCATGAGCAGTGCGGGGGGATCTTTAACCCGATGGATCAAGGCCTTGGCTTTACCTCCACCCATAAGCAGCTCCAGAGGCAGTGCAGCTTCCCCAGGAGAGATGCTGGCACTGGCCGGGGGGTCCCCAGAGACACAAACCCACGTGGCACCCTGAGCTACGCAGAAGGAACAACTCAGATTTGTTACTTTTTTTTATACCACCATGCTACGAGGGAGCACCTCTTCCTCCCCACCGCTGCTTTACTCCTTCCCACTCAGCAGCCCCCGCCGTCCGCTCACTGCTATTCCCCAACTCCAGGCTGTGGGCTCAGCTCCTCGCCCGAAGCACACCTGGCTGCCAGCGATGACAGAACAGTTCTGCTAACAGGGTCAGGCAGTGAGCTACCGCTGCGGAGCCGCTGGGAGCACACAACGCTGCCTCTATTCCTCTAAGACCCATACATTACCTCCTCGCCCCCCACCCCTCGGGAAGCGAGCGGCGGATTTAAAAGGGACACTGTCAAGTCATTTAGGCCCATTACTTTGCACCAGAAGAAATGGCCTTTGCAAAGCTCGATGGAAGCACACTCTCATTCCATCTTAAAGTAATCTTGAAGGTTTCAATTGCTGAGCTGTAAACCACAATGCAAAAAAGCACAGACAAATAGATCAGATCAGATATGAGGCTGCCCAGACACAGAGTTCCACTTGCCAAGCTGACTGCAGAGCAAAAATAGAATTGAGCGCTGCACATAATTACAGTATTTTACATTTCCACTGCACTTTCCATCCTGAAAGATCCCAAAGTGCACACACATGTGCATGCGTGTGCATACAGAGAGGCAGGACACTGGGCAAACTCACTTGCTTGTGAAAGAGACCAAGATATCACGGTCCAATAGCAGCAGCCTGTACTGAACCAAAGCCTTCATTAGCACGCGCACACACACACACACACACTCAAAGACAATCATTATAATGTGAAACAAGACTAAGCCAAGCCACAGCAATCTGTACATCAGCAGCTCCAGCACTTCTGCTGCTGCTCAGAGTTTCCCCAAAAACAGAAGATTAGCAACTGAGCTTTTATTAGCTCTCGCCCTCTGCTTCCCTGTGAGGCCCGAGG
Source organism: Alectura lathami (assembly GCA_013399715.1). Classification (NCBI taxonomy): domain Eukaryota; kingdom Metazoa; phylum Chordata; class Aves; order Galliformes; family Megapodiidae; genus Alectura; species Alectura lathami. The sequence goes on from VXAV01010386.1 coordinate 129,068, forward strand.
TGCCAACAGCACTTTGCTCCTGCAGGTCAGGGGCAGCTCTGCAGCCGTCAGTCCCCTTTGCAGCCCACACACACACGTCCTCCAGCCCTGTTTTACAGATGGCACAGCACTCGAACAGGAGCAGCAAAGCCAGGGCTGGTGCCCTGACCACCGTGCTGTTCTTCATCCCAACAAAAGAGCTGAAGTCAGGTACAAAGGCTTGTTCTCTGCTTGTGTGCCACCAAAGGTGCTCTCAGCATGGATGAAATGAAAAAGGGCAGCAAAAAGAAAGAGCACTGGTAGGCAAACAGGAGCAAAGACGTGACACTGGTAAAAACCTCCAACTTCATCAGAGCAGGGGAGAACAGAGCAGGCTCCAGCTCAAGCTTCATCCTGCGATGCTGGGTCACTCCCATCTCTCTCCCCCACACGTCTGTGGCAAGTCAGTTTTGTCCTCCACACGTTGAATATTTCATAGCCATGTTAAACTCCCACCTGAGCACACAGGCATCTCGACGCTGACTTGTGGCCAAGCATATAAAGAATGGGGGTAGGAAGTCAAAGAGGAGACAGAGAAGAGGAGAGAGAGAAACTGCTCTGAAGGCAAAACAAAAAAGAACTGGTGGGGCAGAAAGAGAGAGAAGGAGAACTCTAAGCTTATAAAATGGTACAACAGCTGGCTAGAGATTGGCATTTGTATTTGTATTTGTATGTACGTGTGTGTAAAACAGGAATTTCAACAACAATGCAGTGTAATGAAGTACAGTACACTACCACCTGCTCAGGAAGAGCTTGTCTGCCAGTGGCTGAGCGCAGTAAACGACCAGCACAGAGATGGTGCCCGTCTCAAGAGAGATTTGGGGGAAGAAAGAGATTTTGTCAAGGATGTTGCGGCAACACCCTCCTCGATACTTAGGGAAACAGCTGTAGGATTGTTAATGTCCATAGAGGACTCCAGGTTTTAATAAGGTCACATCTGAAGGAGCCCCACATAATAAGCTGCATGGAAGTCAATTTATCGACCGCAGCGCACAGGGCTAAGTCAGGCCTGCCGGGATTCAAAGCTGGGGTTGCAGGGCACACAGGTAACTCCTACCTGATGCTCGAGGCCATCCCCTCTGGCTACAAATGGGAGACCAAGGTGGTTTCTTAAGTTTCATCCAGTTTTATAGTTCAGCGCTTTATGCAGGAATGCAAGGAAGAACCTGCTTGAAATCTGATCCTTATTTTGACAGTGTAACTCGAATGGCAAAGATCCGGCTGTGCAGCTCCGCAAGCCTTTCCCAGTTGTGCGCTCCCCTTCCCGTGTAAGGGAACTGAGCACAGCAGTCAGGAGACTCTTGCCCCTCCCAGAAATAGCATGCCCACCTTAACCTGGGCGCAACATCAGCAAGATACTCCAGGGTCTTCTGAGACCCTCACCGATGGCTTCCTCTTGTGAAACCATATCAGTGCCTTCAGCTCTGCTCTAGTAAACAAGAAGAAAGCAAGGAAACTGCCCTGCACAGCCCAGTGCCTGTAAAGCCTACAAAAAAAAAAAAAAAAAAAAAAAAAAAAAAAAAAAAAAGGCAGGGTTGTGACAAGGTATCTTAGCTGAGGGAATGTTACAGTAACACCAGATTGCTAGAGATGACCTTAAAATAATCTTTAAATTAAAAAGAGGTATAGGGTACATGTGACTTCGTGGTTTGTTTGTTTTGGTTTTGGGATTTTATTTTTAAAAACACTACATAAATAACTTCAAGGGAAAAAAAAAAACATCTGGCTACCTCCTTTACCTCCCCTGTCCTACCCATCCAGGGATACAAGTTTTTTCTAGGCTGAAAAATACCACAATCAGAGGACCAAGAAAATGATGTCCTCCTTAACTGTGAGAAATTGCAAGCTGGGGTGGTAAAAGGAAATGGGGTTTTATGGGGTTTTATTCAGCCCATGTCAAATTCTGGTTGCTCTTCACTAGTTTTTACTATATCAAGGCTTTTATTTATTAAAATATTCAAATAAAATTATTGTTTCAATAATTCAAAATTTTTTTCAATAATTTTTTTCAAGACAGGCAGTAGACTCAAACTCTCTCACCTACAATTAAAGCATTAGAACTCACAGAAACATTTGTTACACCTCAGTAGCAGTTCTCCAACTAAGCCAGAAAAAAAAGAAAAAAAAAAAAGCACACACATTACTCTTTATCGTAGACTTAGATATATCAACCTGATGACAGTACCATTTTTTAAATCCATCATGGCAGGGTTGGGGGGGGAGACAAATTGGTCCAAGCCCAGTGTAAAATAAACTCTCTTTGGGTCATCCCTTAAAACTGATCTGGACACAACACTGGAAAGCATGCTTAAAGAGACAAACAAAAACCTCCCAACTGTTTTACAATCTTTCTGCGAGTCCAAGAGGCCTAAGTAAAAATAATACTATGTGGCCGTATTAGCTGCCTGTTATTGTTGGCTACTCAAGGAAAGCAGGGCTTCAGCAATCCATAATTTGTAGGACTGGGAGCCTGGTGGGTCTCTGGTTTTGATTTGGTGCCAATTCACATTCACTCATGCTCTTGGATAAGTCACGATGCCATCAGCACCTTCAGTTCAGCTGGAAAACTGTGTGAAGAAAGCAGCGGATGCTCACCAAAAACTGGGGCTTGCCCGCACAGGGACACACAAGTATTTTAAGCAGGTGGGTCATACGGCACTGAAATCCTGTGTGCATAGATCCACACAGAGTGTAAATGCACCCGATACAACTACTTCACCACTAAAGTGGTTTCCACCAAATCAGCTGAAGGTTTCTTTAAATCTAAATAAGGGTATGGTCAGACCAGCAAAACAATTCAGTCAGAGTGGGCTAACGCGTTGCGTCCCCACAGTTCGATACTGGTGACTCACCATATGTGTTTCCAGCCTTCTGCAATGCAAAGAAACTGCCGGTATCCTCGGAGAAATCTCCCACAAACTGTTTTTGTGCAGCTTACAATCAGAGGGGACAGTTTGGCTTGGAGTCAGAAATCTGGCACGTTGGCAGGGGCAGGCTACAAAAGGATGTCCCTAGAGTTGTCAGTCTAGCACCATCCCCTGGCACCAAAATTAAATAGACAGTCAAACTTTTAATTTAAAAAATAAATGAAGACAAAAACACAGCGTTGACCCTGCTGGGATGTTGCCTCAGGAACAACCAGAGATACTGCCACCAGGAAGGGGCAACTCACTGACAGCAGGATGCTTTCCACCGAGCTCCAAGGACACTTGAAGGAGGCAAGAAGCCAGGCAGGGGCTGTTGGAAGCTCAGCGTTAATCCCCGCTGGCAGCTCTCCTGCTTCTCCAGCGCGGCTCTGCCCCGGCCGGGCCCACAGGCCCTGAGACCTGCAGGGGAAGGAGCCCATGGCCTGACTGAGACCCCCGCCAGGCCCCTGACTCCCCAGGCTTCAACCCCGGTGCAAACCCTTCTGTTTCTCGTCAGAAAGGAGGGAGCTGTGGCAGAACAATCCCTCCCTGCACTGCCGCCAGAGGTACCACCGCCTCAGACAGTCCCTTTCCTGACAACGGCGGGCGGTGGAACATTCCGGAACAGGAGAAAGTTTTGGCGAGGGGTTGGGGAGAAGACACGTGGGATCCAACCTTCTCCCTCTCACTCCCTCTAGCAGACCTCATCTGCACCATCAGGATTTTGGTGACATTTTGCCTCTGCTCCCCAGTGCCAGCTCTCGGGGCTGCGTGCAGCTGAGGGCGCAGAACACCGCGCTGCTCCGCTTCCCTTGCAGGCTGGACAAATCAGTCTTCTGCTAGCCACATGCAAGCCATTAAAAATATATTAACATACCCAGCAGGGACTGTCACTTTTTCTTTTCTCCCCCCCTCCCCTTTTCTTAAAGGCAGAGAAGGAAGAAATCTTGCCGCAGTAACAAGAGGTTTTCATCAAGTCTCATTACCTCCAGCACAGCCGTGCACCACAGCCCCCACAGAGAACAGCCCTCGGCTCCTGCTGTCATTAAAGGAGGGAAGATCTTAAACAAAAATTAAACCTGGGACAGCACTGAGCTGGGAGTGCATGGATGGGTATGGCAGGGAGGGACAGGATGGGATAAACGGAGCTGGGCAGGGACGTGCGGGGTTTTGTCCGGGCACTCAGGGTCATGCTGCAATTCCCAGACACAGCAAGGCCGCAGCACCCCGTTACACTAACAAGGTTCAGGGATAAACGAGGTGATCAGGGTAAGGAAGAGGATTTTTTCCACATGTGGGATGCTGCCCAACAGGGATGGCTTCACACACCCCGACACACATTCACATCTGCTCCAGTGGGTCCCAGTCCCCCGGGCAGGGCCCGCAGTGCTTTCCCAACAGCTCTACGCCCGAGGCAGGCCGGCAGCTGTTTTCAGAGAAGAGTTTGAAGGGCGGCAGGCAGCAACTTGGAATTAAAACGAGGGAATTCTAACCCCCTGGTTTAGAATTCCCCTACCTTTACACTGCTGTTTCTCGAGTATCTCTCTGGCTAAGCAGCTTTCCTCGCCACCCTGGCTGCTTTAATCCAGACCAACCTCCTGCTCCAGGCCGGTGTGTGGCAGCACATTCATCCAGGCATCACTGAGCAAGCAGCTCAGGAGCAGCAGCAGGGCTTGCTGAGGGAAACGCTTGCAAAATGCACCCTTAGAGTCACCAGGCACGTCACCCAGCCCCAGAAGGGCATGGCATGATATGCAGACCCCATGGGAACAGAGGGAAGGGAAGAGGGACACTGCGTGCACGGCTATCTGGAATGAGGTGACCTGAGCCAAACAGGACGTAAAAATAAAGTCTGGTGACAGCCTGGCTGCGTTTTATGCAGCTCTAGGCAAGACATAAGTACGTTTTCCCCTTGGGAGTGGGGAAGGCAAAAACGCTCTCCCTTGAGAAGGGAGCAGTGGAGCAAGGAAAGGCACAGCTGTGCAGAAGGTGATGGCAAAGCACTGATGGAAGGTGGAACAAGGATCTCTGAGGAGTAAGGAGGAGGGTGAGGACCCAAGGCAGCAGAGGAGTGGGGACATGGACACCACAGAAGTAACTCCTGGTGGAGCGGTGAGGAGGAGAAGGGAGCCAAGACATGAACGGGGTGACACAGAGGGTCCAGCCTGGTGGCAGAGGAGGGCACCAGGGAAGCAGTAAGCCGGCTACTCCAGACCTCTGGTGTTCATAGCCATTCCATCTGTGAACACTTTAAAAGGTCATCAGCCACACAGTTCACACACCCTCCAGCTCTGGAGTAATTACATCCATTCTGTAAAATGACATGCCCACCACATAATAAGATCTACCAATATCACAAAGATGGGAGAGTAAGCAAAATGTCTGACCGTACCAGGAACAGACCACAAAACAGCTCTGATTTCATTGTGATGTGATACAAATCAGATATATTCGCTTCTGCTCTACTCATCCTGTCTGTGCAAGGGCATACGAAGAACCAAGAAAGTTCAGGAAGAGGCAACAAAGAAGAGAGAAGAATCTTGGAAGACAGCAAGTGAACTCTACACATGCAAAACAATATCTATGTGCTAAGGAGGGTAGAAAAAGTGCATAAAAAAGTAATAAATCTTGTGCAACCAAACCATTACTGCCTAGCAAGGCTGTGACACCACGGGTGCAGGCTTTGCTCCCCAGGAGGCCCATCTATCCTCTCAGAGCCAGCCAGCACAACCTGAACGTGGCTGCCATCAGCCACGGCAGAGAACAGAGCGCATGGCAAGACTCTTCTGCTCCTGCCAAGCTGGGTGCACTTCCCTGCAGAGCCTCACCGTTGGCACATCCACGGCCTCGCAGTGGAACAGCTTGGCTGGGCTGCTCTCCCGACCAACTTCAGTGCTGACAGCACAAACACCACAGCGTAAGAGAAATCCAGAGTTGTGCTTTAAAACAATGGCAGGGATATCCTGGAGTCTTAACTGTGTCTCTGGAGTTTGACAGCAATGTAATCAGGTCAAGGGATAGCTGAGTTGTAACAGATTCCTCGGACCTGGCTCCATCCGAGGTAGACATGCACATGAATGCTGCATCAGCTTGTATTTGCTGGCTTGCCAGCAGCTCGGATTCTTGAACGCCTGCTCCAAGTGACTAGCATGCCTCGCATTGTGGCCCAGGCCCTTCATGTGGGCTCCCTGCCCTGTGCCTCTAGGAGCAACGCTCGGGATGGCGGGGCTGGAGCCAAGGCACCGCCGCCTGCTGCTGAAGCAATGCACGCGGGAAGAGACAGCAGCCAGGAGGCTTCGGGCAGCGTGCGCGGGAACGCGCTCGTACCGATGTGGGGACCGGGGGATTGACACCCATGATTAAAGCACAATCAAGAAATGCTTCCTGACAGTGAAGTCTATTAGAGCGCAGAACAGACTCCCAGGGGAAGCGGGGCAAGCCTCATCCCGCCGCCTCAGTTGCAGAGTGACAAGGCAGGCAGCAGAGCTCAGCGCCCTGGGGCTGGCGGGACAGCCCAGCGGGGGCAGCCCTGACAGACTGCTCAGGGTTAACACCCACATACATTCCCCTGCCAACACCCATGTGTGGTTTAACCTGGGTCATTTCACATGCTCGGAGGGACAGTAACCCCCATCAGGTCACTGAGGTACAACCGATGGGATGGCAGTGGTGGGACAGGACAGGAGTGTGAGGTGGGAAGCGAGGAAACAGCACTTTCTTAGGCCATGCTGTGGGTGTTCCTACACTAACCCTCTGTGCATGCAAAGAAAGGCAGTGGAGGATGTAACTCAGGTGGAGGGGGTTAACTAAACCGTGATTTGGTATGTGTGAAACTGGACATGTCCTAATATATATGGAGCTGGTCCTCATTCACAGCAGAGAACATGTCTGTTAATAATATATCTGGTATCAAATAAGTTTCTGACACACTGGCCTGGCTTTAGCATTTTAGATCTGAAAGACTGCTTTGGTGTTGACTTTAATTAATGTTTAATTTCCTCTCCCTAAGATTTAATTTGTTACACTTTTTAGAACAGGGGAAAGATCAGCTTGGTTTTGAACTGTACAGTTCTACAGGAACTATACCTTGCTCCATCTAAGCCTAGCAGACATACATCTTTTTTGTTGTTTTTTTGTAGGGGGGGAGGCAGGGAAGGTGTTCAGAAGCTCCCAAAGTTCAAAGTTAATGTCTCAATGCATAACACGCTTCCCCCTCTCCCACAACACTGGCTGCAGAAGCTACCCACGGCTGACACTACTCGTGGAGCTCCATATGGTTCTGCTTCCCTTGATTTTCCCTCAGCCTGACACACTTTGGCACTGCTCAGGTTTTCCCAGTCCTTAGGAAACAGCAGAGATTCCAACAATTCCAGCTTCTCCCTTCTTTGTTTTGACAAAGCTCCCACTGTGCCATCTATGTAAAACCTATTGTTACGGCAAAGCATAAAGGTAAATTTGTCTGAGCCTCACCAGTGCTGTGGAATTCTTCATATTGTGTTTTGTAGTGTTAACAAATATTTAAATTGCATTAGCCTTAAAGAACCTCGATAATATCAGGGTCCCTTGCACTCAGCACAAGGCAGAGCAACAAATGCCTGAGCCTGACTAACAGGATACAGCAAAGTTATTTTATATAAGGTAGAAAGGCTTCAAAATGGAGTGTCATTTTAAAGCACCCCTAAGCTGACAACAGTTTGTACAATTATCACAAACCACTCAAAGAAAGGTTCCAGTACGCCCAGGGAGTACCATGTACTCACCATAACTCAGCGAATGCTTTTTGCAGCTCCCTTCTACACTCAGTCATGAAGGATATAGATCATTACAGCCTCCAGCTATAGAGCTTTAGCTCACGGAGTAGCAGCTCACACGTTTAGCTCTGGAGATCCCCAGTTCAATCTGCTGCATGTCAGCCAAGAGGGCAGCTGTCATATAATTACAGCCACAATTTTGCATGTGAAAAAGTAGGGAGAGCGAACAGAGATCTTATTATAGAATTCTGGTTGCAACCTGCTGAACAGCTCCCTATTTAAAGTAACTTCTTGTAAAGAGGAGGAGAAAAATAGAAAAAAAAAAAAAAAAAAGTCTTCCATTCAGCTTCCCAATTCTCCCTGTTCTGCAGAAGAGATCAGTGCTGCTGGGCAAAAAGTCCTTTGTTACAAATGCATATGTATATTAGATGAAGTTTGCCAGCACAGACTCAGGAGTAAAGGGGCTGTAGCCCCTTATCAGCTGGAAAAAAAGAAAAAACATTCTCATTGCAGCAACCAGTGGTCTGAAGTCCAAGATGGCACCTCTGTTTCTTTCTGAGCCATAACCATTCACCAGCAGCCAAGATTCAGTATTACAATTTAGGTTCAAAAAATCTTAACTTAGTGACACCTTTCTTTTCTTTTTTATTTTTTATTTTTTTATTTTTTCCCAAACTGCACATACAAGCTCTCAGGAAGACTTAACAATACAGAGAATCTGGGAGGAGAGAATTTTTGAACTACAAGGGTACGAACCACGGTTAAAAAAAAAAAAAAAGTCAAATCTCAAATGAAGAGATAATAAAGGCAACACAAAACAATTAGACCAAGTTTCTTCTTACCCATTAATCTTTCTGCAGATTCTTCTGCACAAGCCCAACAATTTTTGAGCCAAACCTCTTTCCAAGCCAAGACGTTCAAAAAGAGAATTTGAAACAATGTAATCCAGTTTTAAAGAAACATTCATTTCCCCTCAACAACTATTCTAGAAATTCCTCTTTAAACAGCCAAACTATTTCAGGCTTAAGAAACAGCTCAAATTCTTTGCAGAACATTCTCCTCTGCTAGACAGTCCCGTCCATCTGTCTGTCCATCCATTCATCCATCTGCAGCCGACAGAGTAGAACCTATGTCCCCCACTCCCTGCATCTTGGAGCACCAGCAACAGATCCGAGCTAACGCTCCCACGTCTTGCACACGACTTACCCGCTTGCTACACACCACGCCAGGTAGGCTGCTCTGACTCAAACCGTTCAGCACCTGCAAGAACACCGGCTGAAACACGCCAGCCAGCTCACACACACCACACCTCCAAAACTCTCCAAAACGCAGCACGGTGCTTCCAACGGGACGTGAGGGAGAAGCTCCCCGCAGACCGTCGAGCTGAAATGCGTTCAGGCGACTGCTAGCACAAAGCAAAAGCCTGCAATACCGAACTCCAGAGTTCAGCACAAGCACGGGCACGCCAACAGTTTGTACGTAAAGCAGTTGGATCCTCCGGTGACATCCTCTCATCAGCCCTGTTGCTGAAGTCCTGTTTTCATTGTGCTCGGAGCCTTCTGCTCCTCACCTCAAGCAAGACCCGCTCAGGAAACGCACAAACCATCCGACCGCCCTTTGGGAACTGGCTGAGGGGGAGCACCGGGGACACAAGGCCCAGCTTTGAAGAAGGCTACCTGCAGCACAGAAACATTTGGGGCTGGTTGCACACACACACAGCAAAGCCCTGGCTGGGCTCATCAACAGGAGGGACCTCTCCCTCAGCTACCGCAAGCAGGCAAAGCTCACCAACATCTATACCACACTGCTGCAGAGTCCAACGTAAGCAGTACGACTGTGTGCAGAGATCGCTGAAACGAGACACCGCCAGGCTATTTTCTGGTATTATTTCTGTAAATTTAGCACTGCTAAAAGGTTCCAGATAGACGCTCTCTGGAGACTGAAAGCCTTTGCCTACCCCGAGAAGATATGCGGAGAGAATCGCAGCAAAGCGTAGATGCGCTTTTCTCATCTCTCCCAGCCTGCCGAGGCTGAAATGACTGACAAGGGTCCAAAACGAGGGACACACATAAATTATTTATATTGCACTAGGAGTCTCGCTGTTGCTGTGACAGTCTAAAGACTTAAGAGAGGCAGGCCCTGCAGGGAAATATTACTTCACTTCAAAATCATTCATTCAGGAAGCTTGCATACCGAGGAGAAAAGAACCATTCTGCAGCGAGCTCTACCGAAACCCCCAGTTTTAAGACCCTTCCTTTCGGAGGCAAAAGCAATTTCAACAAGAACGGGAAAGCAACATGAAACATCGTCAACTCTGGATTTCAAGCGAGCGCCACGGGAGCAGCTTTTTTTTTTCCCAGACACGACCCCTAACACACGTCTCCTTCCTGACCTGGGAAGCCCACCCTGCCTCTGAGAGCTGGAGCAGCGTTTCGTCTCTGCAGCCACTCTGCTGAGGCAGCCGGGGATAATGGGCAGCGCACACCAGCACATGGAAGGCAGCCAAAAAGCCACTTCAGGCAGCAACCTGTGCTGCAAGAGTGCGAGGCTCTGGCTTCTCCTTCTCCCAGACCTTTTATCTCCTTCCAGGTTTCATGGCCATGCCATACCTGCTGCCACAGCAGTCAGGAACCCGTAAAGCAGTACATAAAAAGATGTGGCTTCCTACTGATCATTTTTTCTTCCTCTCCCCTGTTGTAAGTTATTGCAGGGGTATTGGTTCATTTTACATCAATTTCTAGAACGGAGACAAATGAACTGAACTTTGACATTTCTGAAAAAAGTTAAATTATTTTTGTCTCTCTTAGTAATCAGAATATATTTACTTTTCATTTAAAACAGAAAAATTCCCTCCCAAAATATTTGAAATAGTTACTGAAGTGTTTTCTTTGCCAAAACCCCACAAAGACTCAAGCTTATTAATAACATTTTGAATATAACAAGCACAACATAGCTCCATACCAAAAAAGAAAAGCAAGCAGGCATTTTTTCAAACAATAAAGTAATCCATTTTGAAAGCTTGTATTCTCTAGTAAAAATTCTTGCATTTAAAAAAAAAAAAAAAAAAGGTTTTCAGTAACTCTAGACAATGATTGGGGGAAAGAAAAAACAGACCCTACCCCCAGCTGGATGGCATTCCTCTCTTTGGGTGCAGCGTGGTAGCATTTGACTGACGCATCTGATCCATTCCAAAACTCCAGGCGATGTTTTAACCATCAATGGGCAGAATCCTATTAATTTTCAGGGGAAAAAAAAATAGAAAAACAGAGTAGAATATGGAGACAGGACACAGCACCTGGCATTTGTCTAACAGATCCAGGCAATTTAGCCAGGTCTGTAATTATCAGCAGATTAAAGAATTAGTTGGTGGCAGAAAGTGCCATCCGCCAGTGGAAGCCCCTTCCTCCCCTCCGCCCTCCTTCTGCCACCTCAGCCCAACCCATTCTCCCAACACCGCATGAAACATCAGTCCCAAACCAAAGGAAACGAAGCAGGAGGAGGGAAGGGAGGGGGAAGAGACAAAACAGGCCGAACGGGGATAGCGTAGCGAGCCCACTGGTGTGCACCGAGGGTGTGCACAGGGCCTTGCTGTGGCAGAACAGAGATCAGGCATGCACGGGAGGCGCCAGGAGGGCAGATGCATGGCGGGGGTTCGAGCGGCCCCTGAGCTCGGGGGTAAGAAACGGCAGCAGCCAGCACAGCGGCGAGTGCAGCAAGCACACCAGGCCTGGAGCCCGCTGCGGGAGGCATGTCCACCAGTGCTTGGCGCTGGGGCTCTCAGGTCCACCAAGTCCTTGAAGGTGAGGACGCAGACCTTGCACTTGAGGCACGTGGGGCGGGGACAGCCAGCAGCCGACACACTGCCAGCCCTGACAGGGGCCGTGCAGCCGCAGCCCGCAGGTCCGCCAGGATCCCCAGAGCCAGCGGCTCCATGCCCAGACTGCCTGCGTTTGTAACCAACCCCGCTGGCCTGTCAGCAGGGCCTGAACCCTGGGACCTCAGCAAGCACAAGCCTCTACCTCACGTGCTAAATAATTGAACTGTGGGAGCAGCAGCAGGCTCATAAAACTCTTGCACAGCCCGAGCCAGCCATTAATGGGGGTCAAAGATGAACGCTCTCTTTTTTTTTTTTTTTTTTTTTTAAAGTGTGCTTTGATGCGTGGGGAGAGTGGTGAGAGGAGATGTTCATTACCCTCTCTGGTACCCGAAGCATTTTTCCTGACTATCAACACCTCCTCCTCCTACCCGCGCTCCAGGCTGCTGGCAATCAGCCATCCAGACAGCCAGAGGCCATCGGAAGGCATGCCTGGGTGACACCTCGCGAGCCGGTCACCCGCAGGTAGCCAGCGACCTTGCTGCAGAAAGCCAGGCTCCGCCAGGCCCCTCCCTGCTGATGGTGAGGCCTGGCTTTCACGCAGATGCCTGGGCTCCATGGAGGAGAGTCCACGGTTGGAGCCCCAGTGGGAATCCTCTTCGCAAGGACAACGAGAGGTAGCACCAAAAGGGCTCTGTGAGGGAGCAAAGTGACATGGTGGAACAGGGAGAGCTCGGAGCCTGAGGAAACATTCACGCCAAGGCAAAAATGCCGGCGTGCAGGGCACGGAACATCTGCTCCCCGGCCTCCTGGGCCACCCTCTGACTCAAACCAGGCGCTGTGGCCAAGCACCTTCTGGAGAGAAAGCCCCGGATCCCTGCCGCTGAGCTGAGAGCAGCTGCGTAGCAGCCCTTAGCGGGCACGAAGGCCTGCAGTGCAGCAACGCCAGCTTTTATTTATTATTTATAAGCAGCACTGATAGATACCTGTTTTCTTTTCAGGTTGCTAGGAACCTTCCTCCATCAAACCCTAACACTTTGCTGTCAGAGGGAAGCTAAGTGCTCCCAGATAACAGAAGCCCTCATGCTTCCCAGCACAGCTGGGGCTCCCACTGCTCCTGGAAATAAGGGTGGCAACGGCGAGGCTCTCCGGCCTCAGCACCCCTCCCTGCCTGCCTTTTGGCTGTGGCAACTGCAGACAGCACCCAGGGACGGAGCTCGGCAGGGCACCGCCGCAGGGCTGAGCTGTCCCACGCAGCCAGGCCCAAAACGGCAGCCAGCAAGAAACAGGGCGATGGGAAACGGCGACAGAAACCTCAGCGCAACAACAGCCGCCTTCTATCACGAGAAACAGCTCTGACACGTGGCTGGACCCATCACCCATAGGCTGGGTCACGGTGGTGCCGCTGCTATTATGTGTTTGCCATCACGTTTCAGTCGGTCTTTCTGCTTAACGCACGAAGAGCAGAGCTAATCAGATTCTCTCCTTCTGTGCTGAGTGTCTTCAGTTCCCAAGCATGCTCTGTGCTGCTTCAGTTGATGCTCAACTAACACTAGCCAGGAGCAGGCAGTGCAAAAGAAGATGGATCTACCTATTAATTTTAGCTCTTCTTTCCACCCCTTAGGTCTGAAATTCCTTCTGCATTCGAAGCTTTGCAAACAAGAGCCAGGAAATTCCCATTTCCCTCTCCACACTCCCTTCCCCAAGCTGCTCCTCCTGTGGTATCTGGGCAATTAATTACTGCACAGACCTGTCGGGCTTTCCTCTCACCCTCGGGGACAGCTTTTTTAGGTATTTCCTGGCTGGGAACTTCCACAGAAGGACGCCTTCTGCTGGCACTGTGACACCCGCCCTTCGCTAATCTATCCAAAGTGACCGTCACGTGCTCTCCTCTCCCTGCTCCCCCAGCACTGTGTGATTACTGCAGCCCTGCATGTGAACTCCAACATGTCCTCGGCTCTTCCAGCCTGAGGACACGGCCTCCTCCTTCCCTGCATTTCTCTGCCCTCTGCAAGGCAGCTGAGGCATTGCTGGCACCAGCTGCAACACCTTCACCCACACCGGAGTGACCACCGCAACGGCAGCGAGGGCCCCACGCTGGGCGGGCTCAGCAGAAGGGTGCAGGAGAAGGCTGGCTTGCAGAAACACCCATGATCACGAGCCAGGAGGAGCGTCGCCCATTACGAGAACAATGGGAAGATTTGCCAGCAGAACAACAACAAAAATCAGCAAGTATTTACAAGAGATGAGAAAGAGATGTAGGTGGAAGGTAAAAGTGCCAGGAAACATATCCCTACCCAGAAAGTATAAAGAAACAGAGACTGCAGAGATGAAGCCAGGAGCAGCCCCCGCACCTGCACGCAGCCCCCACCTGACACCCACGGCATCAGTCAGAGCAGCGGCAGCTGCTGGGAAGACCCCAACCACACGGCTCCTTCACCAACACACCTGCCCTGCAGGCAAGCACAGGGGATGGAAGAAAACCGTACCTCTCAGTGAGATCACTTACAGAATTCTCTACACTGCCCCTCTCCTATACATGTGGGGTGTTTTCTTTTGTTTTTAATCGCACAGCTGGCTTATAAGCATGTCAGATTTATAAAAACATATCCTTGAAAATGAACACGCTTTGTGCTCAGCATATCCAGTAGCACCATTATTTAATATCAATACACTGGTTCTCTCCTTTATTCACTCCATCCTTGGAACACAAATCCACTCTAACAGCCACCCAGTGTATAATCTTACCCTGTAAAGCAACACAACCCCACAATAATCCTTCTCTTCCCATAATGTCTTCAAATACCAATGAGAAGCATTTAGGCTCAAATGCTTTAAAAAAAAAAATCAACCAGAAAACTGCAGCAGGAAATGCATCTCTAACAACTCTCAAGTTGGGGCAAATTCTCCCCATCCCTCCCTACTTTTATATGAAAATGGCTGCAGAAACATCTCCAATGTGTGCAGCACACCAACTGCAACCTGCCCCTCCAGCCAGGCACGGCCCTCTGTTGGTCCGTGCACACATGGGCTCCCCACACCCTGCTGCTTCTGGCAAACCACCCCTCAGTGACATCATCTTCACCTCCACGCTCTACAAAAACCAGTAGGCAGCACAGTGTCTGCTCCTGCAGTCATAAAGCACTGAGGGCCAAGAGACGTCTCCACCTCGGCTCCCAGATGCACGCTCTGACCTGCGCCGTGCCCCTGCTAAGTGCACTCGTGGGTGTGCATCTCATCAGGCTGCACGTGCCTCTTCCCTGCCATCAGCGAGCAACGATGCAGAAACACCAGTCCACAAAAGCAGAGCGGAGGTGGAAACGCTGTTCACACCATTCAGCAAAGCTCTCTTTGGGCCCTTCCCAAGGAGCTTTGTCTGCTGCCCTACACGCACATCTCAGCCGCATCCTGCGCTGCCGCTGCTCCTACCCAAGGGGCACGCAGAACAAACCCTGCTGAAGACACAGAAACAGGCTGCAGCTATCCCCTGGTTTCAGCCCCAGAGCAAGACGATGCCGCTCTGCACAACCTCAGCACCATTCCGGAAGGCTTTCCCAGAATCTGCTGGTGCCTGAAAATTATTCTGGGAGTTGCACCTGGGGCAGCTGCAATGCACGTCTGAAAGATGGGGAAGCCGTCTTCCCAGCAGTGGGGCACCCGGCTTCAAGCCCGGCGCACCACAGACCTACAGGCAGCTCTCCAGACATCACCCTGCCCTTGCCCTTCACCCCAGACGCCAAGGACCACCCGGTGCCACCAGCCCTGAGCTCAGCCCCACGTGCCGCCATCCCCGCGTGTGATGACGCCCACAGCTGTTTTCGCCTCGGGCAGGGTTACAGCTCCTGTTCCTTAAGCCCTCGAACATCCTTAGGGTCTGTCTATTAGCAAACACCCTAACAGCAACGGGCTCCCTTCCCGAAGAGGTGGTGAAATTCAGCCGCTTCCCTGTCCCTTTTGAAAGCAGGGCTTGGAAATGGGATCAGCATCTGGAAGCATACACGGACCGATCCTGGGGAAAGAATGAGAGGAGCGAGGGGAAGGGAGGGAGCAGAGAGTGAAGACCGAGGGCGAGGTTTCACGTTACAGCTGAAGGAGGCTAATAGTTCACTGCTGCCAAAAGAGGGGGGCCCCATTTCCACCTTTCTTTCATTCCCCACCTTTCACTTCTGGCAACACAAACCTCACCCCTCCTGTGCAGCAGCTCTGCTACTAGCCTGAACCTGGTGAGCAGGTTCAGCTCTCTGTCCCGGGAGAAAACTATTCATGTGGTTTTTTTTTTTTTTTTTTTTTTTTTTTTTTTTTAATACATATACATTTTTGGCCAAGTCAGTTTTCTGAAAGCTGCACACACTGAACCTGTGTAGCACTAGAGCAGCACAAGGCAAGGCTCAACCTCTCCTCCCTGACAGAGCCAGACTGGTTCAGCCACAGGAACCAAACCCACCCTCAGCTGCAGGAAAGCGCGGTGCCACTGCACACGTACGCCCACCAGCACAAAACATGTGGCCAGGCAGACAAGCCTGCAAAAGCTGCGTTTGCTAAGAAGCTTAAAGCAAAGTTTTACCTATAATCAGGTTCTACCTACCGCTAGTGTTCCTGAACTGAAGGGTGGAGGCAGCCACGAAGGCGAAGACTGACACTAAAACTGAGCAGACCCAAATCAGACAAAAATATGAGTGGTGCTGGAGGATTTCCAGCAATAGTTGCTCCTCTTTTTAAATTGGACTCTTACTATCCAACAAGATGGCTGCCTTCATCACTATGCTCAGAGATGTCTGTTTCCATTACAAATTTAACAATTAGTTTCAGGGTGCTCGTGGTAAAGCATTTTTCTTTCCCCTTCAGCTTCTCCATCAGATGAACAAATAATGCAGTTCTCCTTGATTTAAAAATAAATAAATAAATAAACCAAGCCCGTATTACTTCACTGTCTTTCCTCCTTTCCACCTCCTCAGCTCAATTACTAAAAGCAATTTACAGACAATAAATGCAACTTCACAGCTGCTTCCATGAAGCATTCCCTTTATTTTATAGATGAGGATACAGTCTACGCAGAAATTAATATCGGCGAGGTCTGCTTTCAAAGCTGGCTAAGGAAGAGGGGCAGACAAACTCTTAAACAATGCAGATCATGCCTGCACACCAGTAAAACCAGTAATAAAGAGTTAAAGATGTTACCAGTGGGATGTAAATTCCTTGAATGTATCTGCTTAAACACAGCAACAAACAAAAGCCTGCTTTGGGGTGTTGTTTTTTGGTTTTATGCTGTTTTTATTAGGTTCGGGCACGATCACCAGGAATGAAGCATCTGCAGCTGGAAACCGCGTGCATCATCCCGTCAGTGGAGATCTGCCAGCCAGCAGCGAGCCCAACGCTTTATCGCAGCCTCGCGGGCTTTGGCAGGGCCAAGAGGAGCAAGAGCCTGAGCCCGACGCTAAAATCGCCGCCTGCGAAAAGCACCGGGAGTAGCACCGCTAAAGAGAAGGAACATAAAATATGCAGGCGCTCTTCTGATGCTAACTGCTCCTTCAGGTTTAATAAAAACACGCAGCCAACTTTTCTTCCTCCACATGTTCTGCAGCTCAGAAGCACCGCGCGGCCCAGCGTGCCCAGCTCTCCCGGAGCCCCGCACCACGGGCACGGGCCCTCCGCGGCAGAACGCCCCGGTGAGAACCCGGGCGGTGGCGCTGGAGGCAAAGGCAGCGTCAATTTTGGCACTCCTTAACCACATAGCCCGCGTTTACCACCAAACCTAACACCTCCGGGTCAGTAAACCCGCACGCTCGCAGCCTCCTCCATCCACCCACAGGTCCTCTCCTGACACCTCTGGCCAACAGCTCTGTGTTTCCTTACCCCTGACCGACACGGACTGGTTCTTGTACAACACAGCCTTTGGAAAACTAATTTAGGATTAAATTCATTTCTAGCCTGCATACAAACACCAAGCGCACTTAAACCAACAGGGCACTGGGGGCTCCTCTGCTGTGACTAGCTTAAAACCAAGAGCCGTGTCATGCACGCATCGAAGAACAGGCAGACGTCAAGAAGGACCGAAAAACAACAACAGAAACAAAGCCAACACGAAGGATTTGGACTTGAGAAACCTCTCACACAGGGAGAGCTGGTGAACACCAGGCCCCTTCTGGCAGAACTGCCATTTTCTGCCTCCTCACCGCAGCCGCTACAGATGCCCGTGCCCCTTCCACCCAGCCCCACCACCGCAGCCCAGCACCACCCTGGGAAACGGCTCCCAAGCCGCAGCCGCTGCAGGAGGCCCCTGCCCCAGCCACGGCCCCACGCACAGAGCCCGCAGCCACACGCAGCAAGGCCTGGGGTGCCCACGCTCCTCTAGCGCAGCCTGCGACCTCCCAGGGGCCACGGGACAGCAGGAGGGGACCGGTGGCCCATTGGGTGCTTGGAAGTGGCACCCGGTGCTGTCAGCAAGGCCCTGGGAGGCCAGACCTCCACGTCCAGGCCCCCCCCGTCCAGGCCCCCACGTCCCTCACCCTCCAGCCAGGCCGCGGCACGCTTCCCTCTCCCAGACTCTTCCAAACGGAGCAGGCTGCAGAAGGCATGATGGGCTCAGGCTGGGAATTTCATTTCTGAGGCTGGTGGAGGCTGAGCCACTGATATTTTTCTAATATAAGGAACATATAAGATGCCTAGAATTTGATAGCTGCTTTTTAATTAAATTGAAATAAGTAAATCGCAACCCGTTGCCATGGAGAACGAACAGACACAGCCTCTTGACTCCAGGGCAGGATCAAGCAGGAGAGGCAGACAAGGCTGTGAAATTAAAAACACCTATTTTAAAGCAAACGGTCCTGATAATTAGCAAAAAACGTGGCACAGGGAAATAATATAACCATATGGCAGGAAGTGGTTTTCAAGGTGAACTACAAAGCTGTTTTAAATAAATGAATAAACTGCTGGAGCTGCCGGGTCACTTGCAGAATGATATACACAGGATTAAATGTCATTTTAAAAAAATGCACCACAAAAAATAGTAATTAGCTCTTCTTTTCACTTTCCTGCCTATAATCTACATCTGTGTTTGTTCTTATTTTTAGGGACTTGTTTCAAGTGATTTATGTTTGCACCTATTTGCAGCTACCAGCGAGCTGTCAACCTCGCACGTTTTCAAAAGCCTTGCAGCTCTCCCTGAAGCGAGAACCAAGTTTATGGGATATAAAACCTTTTATCTCGTGCTCAGTGTCATTACACAGTCCTGGCCAGGTCATCCGACACTAATAATCGTTCCGAAGCCGCGTGTCCCCGCTGTGACTTCCCAACACTGTGGCATGGGGGGGACCAGGCACACCGTGCTGCCCCCCTCCAGCAGCAGAGCTCAGAGGGAGCGGGCAGGCGGGCTGGGCTGCTGCCAGGAGCCCCGCGCTCTCCCTCTGCCTGAACTCTGGGCACCCACGGGGCAACCAGCACGCTCCATGCCTTCCTGCCCCCAAGCTTCCAGCTCACCCCTCGGTGAAGGGCTGGGTAGCTTGCGTTGCTCCTGAGCACCTCTGCAGGCAGGATATTTATTGTATGGCCGCTGTCCCTTCCCTTCCAAAGCAGGGCTGGCCTGCTCAGACCTCAGAGGGGCACAGCAGGAGGCTCCCTCATTACCTGCCTGAGCGCAGACAGCGAACCTGAGCAACCCTGTCTGAGAGCTCTCAGCGCACACACGGCCAAAGCGCATCAAAACCATAATGGCTTAAAAATACTCGAAATAAATTCTACCTGATGACTCAGTTTCAAAAATGTGCCGTGTATTTTTGTTTTAAAAGGAAAGGAACAGGCACACTAATCTTCACTTCAAACCTCTTGCCCACTCTAGGGGAAAACCAACCTTTCCTCCTCATTTTGTGAGGACACAAGTTGTCAGCTAGTCATTAGTCTTCCATGGCAGCTAATGACCCACACCGAGCACGCTGTCAGGATCCCAGTCCAGGCCCTCATGGCACAGCTGGTTACATTAAAATCAGTCATATTTTCAGCGCTAATCAGCAGAAACCAAGCTGGCTATTGACAAATTCTCTTCTGTTCCCCACCACGACCAAGAAGCAGCCTGCAAAGGGAAGGGATTGAGGACAGGTACAGTAGATAAAGCAGGGCTGGGGGAAAAAGGAGCAATTAAATCCAAAATCTGCTCTCCATTTTACCCCAGGTTTGGAGCACTTGCTGCTTTCACTGAAGCCATGCTCAGTAAGATCCACAGCCTTCACTGAAAATAAACTCGAGGCCCAAGTCTACACTAAGACGTGCACAAACCTGCAAACAGGGTCCACCCTGATGAGCCCCACTGAGGACCCTGTGCCACTCTGAGCAGATCCTAGGGAGTGTGTAGCACTTCCTGCCCTGCCTTGCTCCTCCTCACCCCTCAGCTTCTCTTATTTTGAATTCTGGTTTAAGGAGTTAGCAGCAGCGAGGCCAGCCTTGAGCCTTCCCCTGGAAGGGAGCTGCGGTTCCTTCCCCATCCCCGCAAGCCAAAATCAGCACTCCTGGGAAGCCGCCTGCCCAAGGACACTCCCAGCTGGACATGGCCAGGGCTGGCGGGCGCAGGCGTTCAAGCCCCGCTGAGCGGCCGCTTGGCACGTGAAGAGGATGCTGGCGGTGCCCAGGAGCGGGTTATTTCAGCGCCATGGCAGCAAGGGTCACGGGCCAAGAAGAAAATTGAAAAAAGGGAAAACACAACGCATGCACGGAGCTGCTCCCTTCGCAGTGCCGTCCAGCACCGCACACACAAAGAGGGCCGCGGGCCCACCGCCCTCCTCCTGCCCGGCCTCCAGCCTGCGGGGCTCCAGCCAGCCCTGGGGCCCCAGTCTCCGGTCACACGCCAGCCCCACGCTCCCACATCACGCACACCATGTACTTTCTGGAGGGACGGCTCCCGATGGCCAGCTCTGGCCATGCCACCATCTCCACTCCTGGCAGCGGTCTCCAACTTCGGTGTCACCTGTGTGCCACCCACCGCCAACAACTTCGAGTCACGGTCCTGGTGGGAACGTCCCGCCAACAGCGATCCAGCTGGGAGAGCGGTGCCAGACCTGGACGGCGCTCTGACAAAACCGGGCATGGCCTCAGCGCTCGGCCCAAAAGGTCGCGGAGGGCTGCGGGGTGCAGGGAGGGAGAGGAAGCAGTGCGCAGCGACAAAACATACAAGGGTGGACGAGGAAGCCGGCAGAGCTGCACGACCGACGGCCGAGGCACCCACGAGCCCAGGGACCGAGGGCACCCACGCGAGCGCCGGCCAGCAGGGACGGGTCC
>VXAV01010386.1:150542-177921 GCA_013399715.1 Alectura lathami
TTTTTGGCGTGTGCGGTGTTTGAGCCGTGTGTGAAATATCCGCAGCGGCTGCCTCGCGCAGCTGGCGGCGCCGGGCTGCCTCCGGTCGCCTCCTTTTGTGCCCTGGCCTGGAAGCAGGGGGCAGAGGGCGCCGGAGCTGCCGGTGGGGGCGCTGGTGGCGGTCCTCCCCCCGACACACAGCTCGGAAGGCCTGGGGTCCCTCCAACAAGCGGCCTCCCGGCTGCTCTCCCTCTGTCAACGCTGGCTTTAGGGGCACCGCAACTGGCCCAAAACCATGGAACCCCGTGAGCCAGGAGCCTAAAGTTCCTCAAACTGCCCCTGCGCGGGTACTGCTGCACCCCGGCCGCTGCCCTGCCCTGCCCTGCCCTGCCTGGCCGCGCTCCAGCAGCGGGCAGGCGCATTCGCTGCAGTAAAGGTGCGACAGCAGCAGCAGCAGCAATTTTAGAAAACCGCTTTTCAAGGGGTCAGGTTTATTTGGTGTTTGCCCAGTGCATCCAGCATTAAAACGGGCTGGCAAAGTCTCTGGCTGCATTAGCTTCCTGCCAATTTATTTTTCTGCTCTTTATTTTAGGGTCTCTAATGTAGCATTCCCCTCCCGTGACCACATGCCCCCCATAGCGATAATATCCCATGCTAAAATCCACACATAAATTAATCTTTTAAATGACTATCTCCATTTGAAAGATTTTTTTTTTTTTTCCTACTGCCTCTCCCCCTAACCTTCAGCCTCTCCCTTTCCCAGCTCATTACAGGAAGCAAATCTGCAGATGAAAACACATGAAATAGAACCAGATCCTGCCAGAGCATCAAACATGAAATATGCCAGCGCCGCTCCACAGACAGCATAATCAATGCCCTTCTTCCCACAGCAAAACCACCGAAATTCTTTGTTCCTGCGCATATTCGTCCCAAATCTCTACAGCTCATCGCTTCATCCAGCAGATGAGATACCCCGCAGAAACCATGTGAGTGAAAGCCACTAATTGCCATCTTAGAAGGAGTACAGACAGCCAATAAAGGACAGAAACACGCGCCCATCATTAGCAGAGTGTATGGCGGAAAATAACAACCCAGGCCCCTCGATCCTCATCCCAAAGGAGACCTGCAGAATGCTCCCAGAAGATAAACCTCGGGATCAAAACTTGCAGCCCCTCGATACTAAAATCCGTGGGTTTAACGGAGGTGTCGCTTCCCCAGCCGGCTGCAGCTCCCTGCCAACCTCTCCCTTTGTCACCCGCACAAACAACCCTTCCTCCGCTAGCGGTCCAGCAGAGAACCGGCGGCTTGTCAGTCACTGCCGCTCACACGCCTTTGCACTCCGTAGGTGCTCCCTTTTTTCTCAAGTGGTCAAATTGATTAATATAATTAGATTAAACTAAGAGCAATTGCATCTGGCCTGTAGTTAGCTTGAATTTTGCTGCTTTCTGTCACATCTGATAAAGAGACCCTGAGCCCAACAGCTTGTTCGCTTTTTCCAGCTGTATCAGTTGATCTAATAAAAGATATTACCTTTCTCCGCAAACCTGGCTTCCCTAGGATCTTTAGACCATCACGGCTACGGCAGCAACACTTCTGCTGTCTTGCCTGCTCTAACTGATTCTTCCAGATTCTCTTATCTGTGAAATAGAATATGATAAAATGTGTTCTGTCCTGTACCGATTCTCATGCTGTTTTCATAACCATAATATTCGAGCACCGTCTAGGACTACATTAACTGATCCGACTAACATCTGTCACGTGTGGGGTTTTCTTTGTCTTGTTCTCTCCCCAGGAAGAAAATGATGCAGGGAGCAGTGTTTTGGATTTCTGAGTTGTTTTGTTTCATTTTTTTTTTTTTCCTCTGTTCTTGTTGCTCTGCATTCATAGCAGAGAAAATGAGGATGACGGCAATTTCTGCGAGAGACCTTATTTCCCAGGGAAGTTAATTTCAGAGTGTTGAACCACCCATAGAAATATGTCTCCTGCACAAAGGAGCATTAAAATATGTTATTCCCAACCAAAGAAATCTAATCTGTATTCCTGACATTCGGGACAGAAACTTCCTGAGGGGGAAAAAAGCAAACAAATAACAACAACAACAAACAAACAAACAAAAAAACCCCAGCATTTTCCTTTCTCCAGAAGAAGAGTTTCAGCCCATGATGTGAGGCTCCAACAGACTGCTGCATGTTATTAACATAGAGGCCAGCGCTCTATAAATAGGAATATCTGGAAACCAAAATGAGTAACGTCCCTTTTAATTGCACTGAAACACACTGTCATAAGGACAGCACGGAGGGAGACGGTGGGAATAAACTATTTCGTGCTAAAACACAGAGAGTGTTTACTCCTGCGTAAGGAGTCAGGCTGCTGTTCCTCACAGAGGAACCCTCAGCAGCCCCACGTGTCTGAAAGGCAGCGGGTGCTACAGGCGAGCGACTGGGAGGTGGAAGCTGAGGTGAAGAGAGGAATCATCTGTGCTGGAGTACTGAAAGCAGGAAAACCAGAAGACCTCAGGGAGACAGTAGACAGCAGATTTAATATGTTTTTGCAATGTGATATGGCAGCAAAAATCATGCAGTTAATTTAATTTGGGGTTGTAAAGGCAGAGACCTCTTCTCAGAGAGATAGGCAGTAGTCCCATTTTTTAATATAGCAGTGAAACCGCAGTTTGAAGACATGTTTAGTTCTGGACAACTCAGCGCTAGCTAGATGTCAACAACGTGGAGGGAAATAAAGGAAAAAAAAAAAAAAAAAAAAAGAGGAACATAAAATGGTAAAAAAAGCTGGAAGGGATTACAGTGTGTGTAGGTTGGCCAAATAACAACTGTGAAGAGCATCCTGGGAATCGTGTGTGAGAACTTCAGGGGTACAGAAGCACTAGGGAGCGAGAGAGACTGCTTAGGGTTGTCTGAGGGAGTGTATCAGGGCAAATGAAATTAAGCAGAGGAAGCATTAATCTGCAAATCTGCAAGACAGCATCCCAAGGGAGCTCCCACCACCCGATTCACACCAGGCAATCAAGACGTGGTGACAGCAGGAAGGGATGAGAAGGGGACAAAACGCCGTTCTGGGATGTCCCATCTCTGACCGTCTGACTGCTGCTAACTGCAACATCTGCACTGCAGTAGGTCTCAGCCCTGGGCGTGGGGGAATCTTTCCCTTCTCTACAGCATTGCTGGGGATACCCGAAGGCCAAAATAACCACGCTTCATTCCAGCAGGTAACCATGGGGGAGTGCCGTATTCAGAGGGACCTCGGGGGTGGCCGTATCCTCAGGATTTTTCTCTTTTAGCACTGGGATATTCTGGAAATGTCACTGGCTCATCAGCTGGTAAGGACAGCGGTGACATCACCCCTGTGGTTTAATATCGTCATCGTGGTGTTCCCTTGGGTTACACGGACCTTTCAGTAGCTGTCCTGGGCAGCACCTGCCTCTTCCAAGAAATCTGTGGCATCCGGTGGTGGCAGTTAATTGAAATGAAGAAAAAAAAAAAAAAGAGCCTTTATTATTCCTTAATTAAAGTAACGAGATCAAAGTCAGTCCTTTTTCTATGACAGCAGGAAAACCAGCTTGAACTTGCACCCATGGCACCTTCATATCACATCGTGCCATCACATATTCCACAGAGCTGTTCATTCTGAATGTGCCACATGCACATTGTATATAAAAAAATAAAAATAATAATAATAAAAAAAGCCTAGGCAATTTTATTAATGTTCTATAATGAGTTTGAACGTTTTTCCTTGCTGGGTCTGTATTTTTTAACAACACCCTTAGGGAGGCATGTGCAGTGATAATTATCAGGCCAGCCCTACACAAAGCACGCGGAGGTACAGCCTCCCGCACTGGTGGCCTTACCCAGCTTTTCCACGCGTAGAAGTGTCACAGTCTCTGTGAAGGAAACCTCTCTGCTTGTTTATTGAAGTGAATACCGTGGCCTAACACACACCAGCATGCAGCAGATGCAAGGGACTAATGTTTGGGTTTGAGATAGCCCTGTAATGAACTGCTGAAGGAACGCTGAAATGAATTCATCAGCCCCCCCGCGCCTCAGGGACCTCTGCCTGTTTCACTCGCACTCTGCCTGACAGCCCGCTGTTCTGAGGACAACACGTGCCACAAACCTCCCTCATTTCATGCACTTACCTTGCGGGGTTGGTGTTTGTTTTTCATTTTTAATCAAACGAGGGAAGTGTTTTCTTCTTTCTTTTACAAGTAGCTTTTGGCTGGTGGCAGGACAGGCGGTGTCAGCTCTGAAAATTCAAGATTAATCAAGCAATTAACAATTGATATCTGGTGGCTTATTGTGACTAGAAATGAGAGATGCTGCATTCATTTTAGCTCTGTGTGAGCCCAAAATAGCTAACCTGATTTTTATGGACAGCAAGATTATTTTAAATCTTTTGGGGAGGAGAAGGAGAGGAGAAGTCACAGCCTCTTTATTAAACTGATTTCTCCAAAACCCACACCTGCGTTTTGCACTCTGCTTAGCAGAGCAGCTCTGCACAGAGCCGTTCCGAAGAGCTGCTGTGCTCCACGCTCAGACCCTGCCTTGACCTCAATGAGTCTGAAAGCCTAAAGAAACCCCGAGGGAGCCAAAGTTTTACTTTCTCTTTCCCATGTGCTAGCGCAGCGCAGCTCTGAATAAACAACCCAACCGAGCAGGAATTACATCACATCCGAGACTGTGGTTTCCTTTGAACACGAAGAAGAATGGCAAGCATTCCCATTCACAGACTGATCACGGCACCTCGCGCCTCCTTCTTCCCCAGCAGCCCAGCACTGGGGCCGAGGGCCTCCCCACCTTCCCATCCCCGAGCCGAGCGCTGCTGTGACGAGCCGCAGCCAGCTGCTCTGCCTGCCCTCAGCCCCCTCCACCAGCCCAGGAGCTCCTTCAGCAGTTAAGATCTTCTGGGATGGATGCGCAGCAGCTCATCACGTTCCCTCCATAAACATTTATTTGGGGAATTACAGCATAAGTAATTGGGCTTTCCGTGGTAATTTGGCTCTTACGAGCTCTCCTTACTGCCGACGTGGTGGATACCTCCCTGCGAGAGAGCAGTGCCTTCCGTGCAGCTCGGCGACCTCAGCAAGGAGACCTCAGCCAGGCAGATGTGAGCCTGATCAATACCCGCACGAGAAACCGAAATGAAAAGCAGAGTGCTGCAGAAAACGGTGCAGGCGACTCAGGGAGAGACCTTTTTCACCCTATTTTTTAAAACTAAAAGCAGCTTAATGGTTCCACCTTAGCCAGCTACCAGCTCCCACCTGGACAGCCTGATCTGAATACGAACGCAGGAAGCTGAATGTCGCTC
Source organism: Alectura lathami (assembly GCA_013399715.1). NCBI lineage: Eukaryota > Metazoa > Chordata > Aves > Galliformes > Megapodiidae > Alectura > Alectura lathami. Next base: position 155,841 of record VXAV01010386.1, read on the forward strand.
CCGACTTTACCTCCGACCCTCTGCAATTTTGGAAAAATCATTTAACCTCCTGAGTCTCCATTTCCTCATGTATGAAGCTGAAATATCACACTGAACCTTGCAAGGACACTTGACATCTTTGATTTTCATGGCACGTGTCATGTAAAGCACCGCTGACGGCATTACAGGGCTAATTCCCTCACGGTGCAGATACTTTGGGCACAATTATTACCCCTGGAAGTGCTCAGAAATCATTGCTTAAAGTTGTAGGCAGACCAGCCTTTCAGATGGGACAGAAAACAGAGGCCCTGACTGGTTACCAAGAGACCCAATGTTTTGAAGGAGCCCGTATGTTAGCTTCCCCACCTTCACCCTGTTCCAATTTGGCGATTACATTCTGAGTGCTTAAAGCAGCGCGGCCGACCTGCCTGGCCCTACCAGCCGTACACCCCAACCTTCCTGTGCCCGAAAGCTATAGAGCACAAGCCACGTATTTCAGAGGGAGAAGTGGAGCTCCAGGAGATGCACTTCACGTCATGGATGCGAAGGAGGGGAACCTGTGCTGTTCCCGTCACCTCCCAGGGGCTGGTGGCACAGAGCTGTGAGGCACCAGCCACAGCGGCCGAGGGCAGCCCTGGCTGGGGCTGTTCTGCGTGGCTGTAGGTGCCCATCCCGGGGGTCTTCGGGCTGCCAGGGGGATGTGGGCAGGCAGGGGACAGGACAGGGAGCAGAGAGGACCTAGGGCACCATCTGGTGGCTTCACTCACCGCCTTCCCTTAATCCCCGACGCACAAGGTCACAGCGCTGCATGGCCAAGGGCCGGGGGGACACCAAGCCCTTCTGAGAGGCCGCCCAGCAGGGAGAGGGGACCTCTGCCCTTGGCTCACACACCCTTCGGGCACTGCGGAGGGGTCCAGGCTAGAGCTGTAAGAACCGTTCCACTTGGGCACTGTGCAGTGAAGACTCAGCCACAGGGACGTCTAGGCACTCTTGCCATAGAGATGTTTAGTGACAGCGATACCCACGAGAAGGGAAAAGAAGGCAATCAGAAGACCAGAAACAATGAAGGAGAACACATTGGACTACACCTTGGTGGTGCGTTTCATTTTAGTCGCCCATCACAACAAGCGCTTTCTTCTCTACAGATAAAAGACAAAACACAGTCAGTGTTCTCCATACCACAGCACAGTACCCATGCAAGAGTTTGTTCTCTACAGAAAGGATGAAACCAGCGAACCACTCATGTGTGCTCAGCTTTTTGCCTCCTCAGAGTAGGATTTGCTAGGCAAGTGTTGTGAGAGGATTGTTGTAAAGGGAGTAGACGATCCCAGTGCCGCCGACAGCCCGTACAGCAGTGCCAGCTAAGACAACGCAGTGAGGATCATCGTGGCGAGAGGCTGCATCTCAGGACCTTGCTTGCTGCTGGTGCAGAGAGCAAAGGGCCCTGGTGCTAACACGGCACCTTCTTTGCAAAAGGCGGGTAGTGCGTTTCTGCCTCGCACCACTTCTGAATTGATAATATGTCTCCGCTTCCCTGAAATCCTGCCTGTACAAAGCGATAATTTCTCTTAGCTTTCCCGGTGACTGAGAATCAAAGATTACAGCACCGCAACCTGAGAGCCTGTTCTGTGCACAGCAGCGCCGTGCTGGGGAAGCGAGCAGAGCTGTGTGGCCCTCAGGGACACAGTTTTAAAGAGGAATCCGTTCTCAGCATTCGATTGAGGAATAAACACAACAAGTCAGTCATCAAGCCTCACTTGTGTGGAGCTGGAGGAGCTGATCCTTAATTTCTCTTCTTCTTATTTTATTATAAACTCTCCTTTCCTCTCGCTAGTAATACTCATTTTCTGCATCTGTTCTCATGGACCCTACAGCCAGGTAAGACAAAAAGAGCAGATGACTGCCTTTTTTCCTGAACAAATCTCTGCTCTAAAGTAGCTGTACCAACACTACGTACAATATATTTCCTAGTTTCTCCTACCTGCGCCTGAGGGCGCGTTGCGGTTTAACCCGGCAGACAGCCACGCACCACACAATCATTCGCCCACTCCCCACTCCCAGTGGGATGGGGGAGACAATCAAGAAAAAAAGTAGAACTCGGAGGTTGAGACAAAAACTATTTACTAAGAGAGAAAAGGAAGTGACCGATAACAGTAATACGTATGTAAAAAAATATTCACAAAACGAGTGATGCACAACGCAATTGCTCACCACCCGCCAACCGATGCCCAGCCAGTCCCCGAGCAGCGGACTCTCTCACCCGCGCTGGGCAGCTGCCCATGGTGCAGCGTGCTGGGGAAGCGATACTAGCTTCGGGCTACGCAGCTTCCAAACGCCCTTTTCTCAAGCAGCAGTCTTTTGGCCTTGCAGAACCAATCCAAACACCTTTGAAATCAGCACAGCAACCCGCCCGACTTTGACAAGCTCTGGTGCACAGCCCAAATCCCCAGACTTTCCAGCATCCCTTGGAAATTTTCACTTTTTCACTTGATTGACCAGAACTGGTTGTGATTCTTTCAGTACCTTAGCACCGACTGTTCTAGACTAGCCTTTCTATTCCAAACATCCTTCTTTTTCCTATGTTTAATTTTTAACAGCTTCAGCAAAGTAATATATAGAATTGTTCAGACATAAATGTAAGAAACACTGTTTAGCAGAAAGGCAAGGCACAACAATTCACTGCTAAGTGAGATTCTTGCCAGGAAATTTTCAGTACTAATAATTATTTTTAGCATTTATAAAATTTAAACAGCAAAACACACACACACACACACACACAAAAAAAAAAANAAAACCCAAGCAGCATTATTTTGAAAGTTTAAACTTTTCATCTAATCCACCAGCTTCTTCTGAATATTTTATTGCCATACTGCAACATATTTATAATTCATCTCATCATTTCTTCAAATTCGTGAAAGAAGAAAGTGTTATACCTGCAAAATCCTTTGTAATTTTTCTTTTCTGTGAATAAAAATGTTTTTCTCCTGATTTATATTTCTGGTCATATTGGTAAATACTAAAACTGTTGAGTTCAAATATTTTTACTTCTAATCGTTGTGATCACTTAGCAATCGGAAGACAGGTCTAATGAGACATGCTGTCTATTCATTGCTCTTTCTGAAATGAACTCTCAACACTGGGAAGAGAAAAAGCGTTTTCCTGTGGTTAAAGAAAGTCCAAATTGCATGTTTGAAATCTTTTCTAATAAAAAGAGCAAAGCAATAAGCGGATTATCTCTTTAAACATAGTATAGGCAGGTTGGAGGCCCTGGAGACATTTTCCATAGCCTCTATCTCTGATGCATAGAAACATTATCTTCAGCTAGAGAGGGTCCTATGACCCTGGAGCTCAGTTTTAATTTGATCTTCTTCTTTAAAGAGGTTTCTATGATTCCTCTCAAGTTATGCTACATATTCTTATTTTGGGTTGGTTTTCTTTGGTTGTTATTTTGTTGTTGTTTTTTTAGTCTGAGATAAAACAGCCTCAGCTTTTTGATCCAGTGGTTTGATCGTGTTATATGGATATTAAACGTAACCTCTTCCCTATCAGAACTGGAATATGCAACGGCACAAAAGCTAGGCGAGTCCCAGCTGACAGGAGAGAGAACAGCTTGGACAGAAAATTCACCTCTAGGGTCTCCCTCCTCACTCCAGTTGTTCTAAGTCTCAGAACTGGTCTGTATCTGGCCAAATAATGCGTGAGGGGGAAAACAAAACAAAACAAATCTTTTACCTTTGTTGGGAAATATCAGCAAGCGGAAAAAAGGCAAACCCATGGGATTTGGTGGGGCAGAGGTACCACACCTCCTCCCACATAAGCTCAAAATCCCAAGCAGTAAGAACGCCCATTGCCAAAAAGAGCAGGAAACTGGGGAGCTCGGCTTGAACTTCTCTGGGCTGGGACCTGGCCCCAGACCTGTTTGTCTCCCACAGCCCAGCAAGGGAGCTTCCTCAGGTTCCCAGCTCCTTGTGCCTTTTCCTTGTTCCGGAAGGGGCACTGCCACTGAGCCGTGTTGCCAGGCAGGGACATTTTCTCTGTCTTCTCCATCCTTATCTCTGCTCGTGCCTCCATTCCTCGCCGCATACTGCTGATATTGCTGAAGGGAAAGCATTTATTCCGAGGCACTGATTTGAGTTGGCTGAGTATGGTCACAGCAGGCATCTGTGACTACTTGATGGGATTAGCAGATTATGAGAAAGCATGTTTCACTGTGGGGCTCCTGAGAAAGGAAAATCGGGCAGGTGGACTCTTGGATCTCGGTTAAACTGATGGCTGTGGCAGGAGGGCCGTAGGTGCAGGATCAAATGGGCTGCTGCAGGTCAGCTTTGGGAGGTCAGGCCAGCAAACAGGGAGGTCTGTGGACGGTGCTGGCACTTAAGGAGGATCAAGATTCAAGTATTTCAGCCAGGCCAGGTGAGAGAAAGCTGCACAGATCCCATCTGCACCATTCCTAAGACATGTGTGAGTGCATGACAAAAACCAGCTTTTCTTGTGCATCAAACAGCTTTGCTGCAAAATAGCTTGGCTGCATCAAGGCAGACTGAGCCCTGCAGGATTTGAACAGATGTATTCTGTTGCTAATGAAGGGCAGTTTGGAGGGAGCCCAGGGTTCACAAGTCCCCATGGCTGTGCCCTGAAGTCGCTGTGGGTCTTTGCAGAGAACTGAGGATGCAGAAGGTAGCTCTGTCATGCAGGAATGTGTTTGGTTCACACAGGCTCAGTTTTTCCATTAGATATTCTCATACAAAGTGTCACAGGGTTCTTGTAGAGTTTGCTGCTTCTTAGGTGTCTGCAGAATGATGAAAAGGAGAAAAAAGAAATGGAGGAAAATTATTCAAAAGAAGACGAATTAATTCTTAATCAGCAGACGCTGACGTTTGTCCTGTTAGAAATGGCTATAAGTGATCTGCTGAAATGGAAGCCGCTGTGCTGAGAAATGTTGCTCCAACAGAGATGAACGTGACTAATCCAGCCCAAGGGATAAAGATGCCTCCTTTGCTTGTCACTCTTCCCCCAAAAAGCTGTCAGACAGGGAGGGGAGGGAAAATTGGACTCGGTAAAAAAAAAATAAATCACTTTGGATTCTGTGAAGGAGGAATTCCCTGACCTCCTCAATCCTGCTTCTTCAACAGTTGAGTCTATTCCTCACAGCCGTTCCCTGTGTAGACAAGGCGCTGACAGACTGATATTTTAAGCGCTGCGTGGCACAGGCCTGCTGTAAGCAAGGTTACACAGCAAGCAGCTGAAATGCCAGAGGGTGAATGGAGCCCTACCTACACTAGATTTTTCTGGGTTGCCACTACCAAAGGGAAACATTTTACAAAGTCTGAGCGAAGGCACCTCCAAAGCATGCACAGACACCAGAGGATTAACCCCTGCCACCCAGGCTGGCTGACAGTGTGGTGCAACAGCCTGCAAATGCTCTTGTTGCAGGTGCTCTCTGTGCCTCTTCACTTTACACGCAGCATCCTGCAGCAAGGGCTGGCCCCAACCCGCCGCAGCAAGTCTCAGCCCCAGCTCCCTGTCCCACCCCAGTCCCACTGGCCCACGAGTTTTGCTCTTAGAAAAGCACCCTTTTAGGTTCTGGCATGGCCAGCAGGAGGGTGCGTGTTCCAGGTGGTCAGAGAGCAGGGTGATGGAGGGGGAAGCTGATCAAGGGGCTTGCTACCGTGGTGGGAAGCTGCAGGAAGGTGGCGGGGCCCTGCCACTCACACATCCCCCCTTTCTGACCAGCCCAAGGACTGAGCACACTCGGTCTGCTCCTGGCAGTGAGAGCCCATCCCATCACCTCTCTTTGCTTTCTTCTCCTTTACTTCTTCCACCTCTTTTTCAACCTTTATCTCTCCCCCGCTGAGACCACGAGAGCCAGACAGATGCACACAGATGCTCCTTTGCTCTTTCTTTGTCGCTTTGCTCCCTCTCCCTGTTTTACAGGTCTGCTGGCCCCCCAAACAGCAGCTGAGTCGTGTGGGCCACACACAGGTGATTCAGCACAGCCCAGACAACTCCACAGTGGGAAAAAACATATACTGCATCTCATGACCCAGACTGACACACCTGGAAGGGGGCAGTTGATAAAGGTATACAGGAGCATAACTAGGACAGGGAAGGGGGATCAGGACATATTGTTCTTCCCACCCAACTAATTTAAAATGCAGCAAGAACACAAAACCAGGGATGCTGTCTGCCCTGGGTTATAGGGCAGCCTATGTAAAGCAACCCATCCTTCCCCTCAATAATCAGCTGCAGTAATCAGACACCTGCCACTGCCTCTGCTACCACTGCTGTGGAGCCACAGCATGAACTGCAGGATGCCAGGGGCCCTGGAGGCAGAACACATTGCAACTAGCTCTGAAATGGAAGAGGGCACTTTGTTTTACACCACCGTTTAGGAGCTGTGGAAGCGCTTTAGACACTGGAAAATACTGTCCTTCGTGAAACAGAGGGTTGCTCCACACTGCATAGTTAACCTGGAGAGCTCTTCCCAGGAGGACATCAGAGGGAAATATGGGAGACATTTTTCAGGGGCATTTTTCAGTGTTAGAAGAGTGGATTTATTTTGCATGTAGATAAGGAGGTCTGGAGGGGAAATGAACAACAAAGATCTGAGGGCAGGAAGGAAGTCTTCCCTGGGGTGCCTGATGAAGTTGTGTCCCTATGAAACAGCTGATGCTTGCCAAGGGCAGGGTGCAGGGATGTGTGGGCCTCTGGTCTGCACCATATGGCTCCCCACGATTGGTGTGTGCCTGCAGATATTCCAAGCTGCAGCTACTTTCATCATGAGTGGATTCAGATCCTTGTTTCTAACTCACAACTCCCAGCCCAGCTAGAAGACCCAAACCCAAACCATTGCCACACTGGCTTTTCCTGCCTCTGTTCAGACTATCTTACTTTCTGTTACCAGGAAATTGCTCTCAGGTGCTTGATGCCAACGAGAACAAGGTTGTGTCCAGGTTCTGCCCCCAGTGCACAGATTCCTCTAACCTGGAGGAATTCTTTGCAGCTTAAACAATCTGGAAAAGGCAACAGTGGGGGCCAGCATCTGAGCAATGAACATCCAGCCCATTCAGAGGGAGCAGCAATGCCAAACCTCTCGATACCTTCCAGGGAACATCATACAGCAAAGCATCTGCGTGAAGCCAGGACTGTCAGAACAAGTAACGCTGCAGGAGCAAGCAGCGGTTCTGCCGGAAGCAGGAAGTTACACCACACGTGCAGCCCAGCTGGCGAGCGGATGCCACGTCCCATTTTCCTCCTTCAGTGGGGCTGGAAGTGGAGATATAGCAGGCATACCTACTGCCTGCTAGTGCTATGGTGACTCTGGGTTTTCTTTTCCCATGCGCCCAGTGCATAAGGGAACTCTCCAGGAATATGGCCCCAGGCCCTACCTTCCGTGGAGGACTCTTTCTGTGTTCTGGGCTCTTTGTGTTGCTCTCAAGGACAGAATAGACCTCAACTTGCTGCGAATCCAGGCACTGTAAAGGGAAGAGAGAAGAGAGTAGGGTTCAAATAAAATGCTTAAGTTAAAACATACCTGATTGTCCATTGGGTTTCTCCCCATCTTGTACCAGACATTTCTGAGGAACTCCTGAAGTATCCAACATTCTGAAGTTCCTGTCCTGAACTTGGGCAAAAGGAAAATCTTTTTTGCCCTGAGATCTTTACACTTCAGCTTCATCACCTTCCTTTTTGCAAAATAAAGACCCCTCTGCCTCACAAATGGATATTGTGCATCAGGGGGGCCACAGGTGACAGGAAGGGGGCCACAGGTGATAGGAAACGCGCTGCATCGCCCAAAACCGTTTGGGTGCCCAACACCCACAGATTCTTGCTCTTGGTTGTTCCAGGCACACAATGGTGAGAAGGGAGGCTAGGCTGAGGTCCTGAAGTACAAGGTTGTTGAAAACAGGAAACCTTACATCAGGCATGATTTCTATTTATTGCCTGTTTTTTTTTTCTTTTCTTTTTTTTTTTTTTTTTCCAAGCCAGAACTATCTTTTCTTCTTAGAGTGAGGAAAGAATAATAATAAAAAAAATCAATACACTCGCAGGCCCACAGACATATCCGTGGTCCCACACGGATATAGAGAAACACATACACGTCCTACATGTGTATGCACCCGTTGGTCCCCCAGGTAACCGTGTCACAAGAGATGCATGTCAGTTTGAGTGATGTTCCAGATCTGCCTGAAGGATCAAACATAACAATCAGGAGGACTTTTCCATGTGTGTTTCAAGGATGACAGCAGGTTGCCAAGGTGGCTGTTTCTCTGGCAACGGGAAGATGGGAGGAGCTTAGCTGCAAGAGGGGCAGATGGTATTAGTGGAGAGACTGCAGAGGGAGCGAGACGCCCTGCAGTACAGCGAGGGGGACTGGCAAAATATGGGGGCTTGCTCCTGGGGCTGCCAGCATCCGACCCCCACATAGTTTCATAGGGAGTTGTAGAAGCTCTGCATCTTTCTGGACCATGGCCAGTGGGATTGTGGTTTGAACAGGGCAAGATCACAGAGGAGCAATATTTGGAAATGGGGCTGGGAGCAAGCACCTGGAAAGGAGGGGGCTGTGGGGAATGAAACACCATGCAGCTCTCCCACTCCCACTCCTCCTCCTCCTCTGGGAGCAGTCAAAATATTCCACCTGTCTGCATCTTGCTCCCAACAACCCACTTGCCTGGAGCAGACATCCCCAGCTACTTGGGTGTGCACATGCTCGCACAGAAAATCCCATTTCCCCTTCCTCATTTTCAGTTCTCTTTGTGATGCTCGCAGTGAGGACCTTGTCCTGTGTGCTGTGCTCCCAGCAGCCTGGCTCTGTGCCCCTTGGCATGACAGGCAGCCTCTTTCACTGCTCTAGTCCAGAGACACTCACACAAGCAAGGAGTATCCTTTTGGTGCTTAACCCCCAAAAGCCCTCTTCCCATGGAGGCTGTTGACAACACTGATCCTTTGCTGGACAGCTGGAAGGCTGGTGTCTCCAACTGCCATTTGCAAATCAACTGCTTTTACTCTGTCACTGAGCACCTGCTACTGTCAGAGTGGCAGCATGCAGGCCTCTCCTGCCTGCTGGCAAATGCCTTCCTGAAAATCTCCTGTGCTCTGGAACCTGCCTGCGCTGCAGGAGCTCTGTTTGCTGCTGGAAAAAAAAAAAAAAAAAAAAAAAAAGAAAGAAAAAAAAAAGCTTGTTTGAAGTGTAAAGCAGATGAAGCGAGGCCCTTGGATTGTTATTTCCAAGCTGCTCATTAACTAGGCAGCTAAGCTGGAAGATGGAGGTTTTGCTCTGGGCAGCGTACTGAGCTGCTCTGGGGCTGCAGGAGGGGAGAGAGGCCTAGCAACGCACGGCAGCATAGTGCAACAAAGCGGGTACCCAGCTGCCCCCCGTTACAGGGGCTTTTTACTACCCTGAGCTGCTTTCCACTGCATACATTCACCCCAAGGGACCACAAGGTGACACCTAGAAGAGAGGAGGTCATTTGCTAGCATTTGCTCCTAGCGACATGCAGCAGAAAGGCTTTGCAGAAGGTGTGCTAGGAGTCTTCCTGTGCCAGAGGCAAGCCTTGCTGCCAGGGAAGATAGCACAGACCATTTAACGAGCTGCACCAGCCAAGCCCTTGCTTCGATGCCCAGTCCTGCCGCCTGCTGCTCCTGCTCCCAGCTCCAGGCCTGCAAGAACTCTGTGGCTGCCTGATGTTTTCCCAGACTTGGACCTTCTGCTTTCCCCCACAGACAGCACATCTGGCGTGTGCTGACCTCCCGTGTCTCTTCACCTAATCTGTGGCCTCCCTCTCTATCTCACCGCTCAAAGTGGCTTCTCACTCACCCATCCCATTTCCTTGCCTTACCTTACCCCAGTATTGACCACAGATTTCTGTTCCCTCCTTCCCCATGAATTAAGCACTAAGTGTTCAACACCCAGTTTGACGCTTCAGATTTCACAAAGCACGGTCTCCATCCCAGGGCTCTCATCCTTTTCCCCATTACCTTCCTCACCACACCTCGGAGCCCCATGCTCCCACCCCCTCACCCCACAGCCCTGCCCTCACTATGCTCTGGGTCCACTGTGGGAGTTGCTGCCTCATGCCTGAACGAGTCACAGCAGCTGCTCCACAGGGCAGGCTCGTACCCCGTGGCACGCATTAGATGATCTGAGGCTGCTTACTGCCCTGCCAGAAAAAGCTGAGCCACCTGCCCTGCACACTGGGCTGGCTAAGAGCCCTGCACAGCTGGCGTGCAGTTAATGGGCTCTGGGGCAAGGCTGGATGGGCCAGGTCCGTAGCACTCCTGCAAGCACAGGAGCCCAGCCAGCTACCGGGACTGCCTGTGCCTAAGGCTGGCTCTGCTGGCTTGCTGCATTAGCCTTAGTGGGGCCTCCTGAACAGAACAACATGATGAAACATGTAATTAAGATGGAGCTAAGGATGCATGACGAGGCCGACTGAGCGAGAAATGGATTTGATTTTTTTTTTTGTCTCCTTGCAGAAATCATCCACTTCAGCAGGAAACTACCCATTCGGATTTTTAAAAGCCTAAATTAAAAAGAAATTACTTGACACAAATGAAAAGGTTTATAACCTGCAACATCCCTTACCCAAAGCATTGCTTTTTACCCAGAATAAACATATCACATACAATACACAGTGCTTTCTTTTAAACCTCTATTCCAAAAACTGAATGGCCACAAAACAGTGCCCTCCAACCTGTGAAGTAAGAAAGAGAAGGGGTTAGGCCTGCCCCTGTTTTCACATCTGCCCCTATCAGATTTCCCTGCCTCCTTGGCAGGGCTTTGCTCCTCTCTGTAGTACATTCTGCAGAGCTCTGCTTTGTTTAGTTTAAATGATTCATGCAGCAGAGGTTTTCCTTGGAGAGACTTTTCCAGCCCTTACAGACCTCACAGTCAGAAAGATTTCCTAATATTCAGGCAACATCCCTCTCTGCTCCCTTTCATTTCATTCCTCCCCATTTGTCCCACACACCATGTTTGGGAAAAAAAAAAAAAATAATAATAATTCCCTTCTTAGCAGAGCAGCCTTCCCATGGGAGTAAAAGGAAAAAAAAAAAAAAAAAAAAAAAAGAAAACNTTTAAATGGAGCTGGATGGGTTGTAAATGTGATTAGGGGTCATGGTTACTTGACGTAGCCAAGGTCTGGGCCTGACATTTCAGGAGAGCCACTCCAATCCTATTACCTATGACACTGCTGCTGCTGGGCTCAGGGAGTGGGAGCAGTTGGTGTTCTCCAGTTTGGGGAACGGAAAAAGATGATTGGCTGCATTCTAAGCGATGAAAGGGGAAATGCTTCAAAAAGAGACTCCCTTCGCCTTCTTGCTGCCCTTTTCCCCCAGTCTGGTCAGGACTGCAGTGATCCATCATACTGACACTAGTGGAAGTGTCACAGCAAGACCTCTGAAAAGCCAGGGTTGTCTGGGGAGGAGTTTCTCTCTCTGCCATTTCCCTGAGTCTGTCTCAGCTGGGAAGGGCATGTCCTTGAGACACTTTGCAGGACAAGTGGGGCTGAGGTCCACTCTTCCTTTCTAACCTGTGGAGACTCTTCCACCTCTGCCACCAGGAGCTCCCACGACTGCTACACTGTTGTATGTTGCTGGCAAAGGGAAGGATGCTGCCCACAGCACTGGAGCAGGGGCGCAGGGCATGGGGCAAGGCTTTGGCACTGGGGTTGGGGTGGAGACGTGCCCGGTCCCGAGGGGCTAAGCAGGGCAGAACACAGAAGCAGGGTCACCTGTACCAGGCCAATATACAAGTATTACTTATGTTGGGATAGAGGGTGATTCAGGTACTCACGTCATAAACAGGAGAAGGAGGTGGTGGGCTGGCTGAAGGAGGCTGAGTTTCTATCTTCTGTCTCAGGATATTTAGCTGGTTCCTTTTAGGACATAATACCTGCTCAGGACAAGACATCAAATCATGCATTTGGAAAAAAACACCACCTCCCCAAAGATGACATGAATGCCAGTGTCATGTCAAAGCCAGCTGCTTGCACACACCCTGCGTGCTTCCACAGCAAAGAATCAGGGCACTCTCTGCACAACGCAGGCCAGTCACTTTCCTCACTACAGGGTAAAAGGAAGGAGTCTGGCAACAGACCCTGGGGCCTTGGAAAGGAGAACTGGGCTCTGTACATAGAAATCAGTTCTACTATTGACACTTAGCTGGGTGGAGGGCACAGGTATTTAACAGCACACAACAATGCCGTAGGACAGGGAGTAAAACCAGGCCCCGTTCAAAACGCAAGAAGAATTTCAGAGAGGCAGAATGCAGTTACATTTGTGAGGATTTGGCTGGAAAGATGTTGCTAATACACAGAGTCTAGAGAAAAGCACCAGGAAGACATTAATGATGATGTATAGTCAGCGATGCACTAATGTACAAGTCCAGCATGGAGCTGAAGGAAGAAGGATGCATTGGATGGCTTTCTTGCATTGGATGGCTTCTCCTTGAACATGCTCCATCCATGCACAGGTAAGTGTTAGCCCTGCTCAGCAAGAAAGAGAACGAGGCAGAAAAGGCAGAAGGCTTTGCTAAGTATCTCTGTTCTAATTCAGAAAGAAGTGGGATGATTATATTCACATCACATGAAAACGATGAACTGCTTTCCAGTCCATTAGTAACTAAGGAGGATGCTAAATAGCTTCTCTTAAAGATAAACATTTTTAAACCAGCAGGTCTGAGCAAGCTGTGGTGAGAAATATGGGCTGTGTTCAGCAGGAGGGCAAATGTAATGACTGCATGATCTCTTCAGGCCCCAAGGAGAGCCCGCAGGTCTGAGACTTGCTGGCCTGCCTCAAAACATAGAGATGCCAGTTGGCAAGTCGTGACAGTGCCTCCCCCCATCCCCGTGGAGTTGCTGTCTAGGCAGGTAGGGGTGGGGGACCATCCAGCATAGCCACTGTGCTGTTCACTCCTTCCCCCTCCATCTGGCTGCCTGCAAGGTAAGTCTCACGAGATTTGCAGCTCTGCCAGCTGCTGCCATTCTGTTTTCAATCTCACGATCTCTGACTGTGCGGCCTGAAGCCTGATGCTCCTTGGAGTCAGAGGTCTGTACAGCAACACAGCCTTCACATACAAATGCATCCAGAGACTCTGCTGTTGTAGTGGCAGAGGGCAGCTTGACAGAGTAAATATGGTGGGATATACTACCTGAAAACCATAAAACCCCCAGATCAGTTCTAAAAGGTATCAGGTCTATTTACGCCAGCCTTGTGATGTCTGGAAGAGTGCAAAGGATGCTGTTTTGAAATGCCTGAGGGTGGCATCACTCTGAACAGCAGATTTTGCCTGGTCAACAGAGATTCCAGTATCACAACTTCAAAGTTTGCTCCACAGGGATCCCGCCTCATTTAGAACTTTCATCTCTACTTTTGGCTCTTCTTCTCCTGCTCTACACATCCTTTCTTCCCCACTTCTGGTTTTCCCTTTGCCCTCAGTTCTTCCTCACCCAGCTGGTCCCAACCGGTGCCACTGGCCTTCTCACCTGAGGGTCTCTGTCAGTCCAGTCTTAACACCCTCCTCCAGGCTCTAGTGCTTCCTCACTCTGGCTCCCAGGCCCAGTTTCCCTTCCTGGGCTCCTGTTTTCAGCCTCACAGAACTGCTGTTGTTGGAAGGTGCCTCTGGAAAGTGTCTAGTCCAATCTACAGCCTGCTCAAGAGTCCCCTTAGGCAGGTTGCTCGCATCCTTCTCTCACTCTTTTTTCCCAGTCAGTTGGGACTTCTACGCAGGCTTCCTTGGGATCCTTGTCCTGACCTTCCCCTTTAATCCTATCTCTTAATGTCTGCTCTGCCAAGCACTTGCCCAGTACTCTGGTTCCCAACCCTTTCACGCTGCAGGCTGTTGTCTCCAGTGGTGCCCAAGCCATGGCTCGGGAATGCAGTTGCACGGTTCCCTTGCAATCACATTGTGCCCCAGAGTAGCCCCCATCTTGAAAAAGGATTAAAAACAGGGAAAGCCTTCCTCTCCCACTGCCATCAGGACGTGACCTGTCAGACTGTGTGGAAAGGCAGCCTCACATGGGCTCCTTTAGGCAGCTGAGCTGCTAAATTGACAAGAGCCACAACTGAGCATGCACAAACTGCGATTTTCCAAAGGCCCATCACACGGCTACATTTGCTTCTCAGGGCCAGTGTACTGCTGGTGTGACTTCTCGCCCTGTATCAGATCCTCACTGTAGAGCAGAGAATGCCAAGGTCAAAATGGTTTCTAGATTTTCTTTAATGGAAAAATCAATGACTTGCTTTGTCTTTTCTGTAATCTTTCTTCTCAGAATGACTGAATTTAGAAAAATAAAATAAACCTGAGGCAGACACTCAGCATGGAAAATTTCAGCATGGGGAGTTCCAATCCAGCCAGGTTAGAAGCAAGTGAAATAAATTCCTAGAATGGGTCATGTCAGGTATTGCTTTTTATTTGGTGATAACTTGCCTTCCTTTTCCACACGAGCAGAGCTGTTGCGGTGATGCTCAGTGCGGCCAGAAGAGTGGTAAAGGTAATGAGGATTTCCCACCCATAAGAGGACTGCACGTACCCTGCACCTGTGGGAAAGAAGGCAAAAGATTCATAGCGTGAGCGGAAGTTACAATTCTGTTGTTTTTAACTCTGACCAAAAATCCTAGGAAAGTTAAAATACAGAAGCAGTACAGAGGTTATACGGATGCGCACACGCTTCAGAACACAGTGTGACTGAACAGAGCGTAGGGTACAACTGGAGAATCAGGCAAAAGAGATGGCACATAAACAGCTGTGCTTCGCGTATGTTAGAGGGAGGCGGCACAAATATGGCAGCCAAAAAGGCTGGCTGGCAATTAGAGGCTGGCAGAGGTCTTGAGTGATGGGGGCAGGAAGGCAGATGGTGGAAAGCATTCAGGCTACACGAACTAGCAGGGTGGGTTCTGCAGGCATCTTCTGACCAGCATAGGAGAGTTCTTTCATCATAGCTCTTCTCATTTACCCTGAGAAGTTTCTCACATCCAGCACTCAGCACTGCAAATCCAGCCAGTCAGCAGCATGCATGTTCTTATCACTTTGCTATAGCAAAGAGCACTTTGCTCTCACCTGGCCTGAAGCTCTCCCTTGTTTTCCAGTCTGTGCATCAATGGGACAACGAACCCCTTGTAACCACATGGAAAGGGGGGTGAGCCCCTAACCTGTTTGTGAGACCCTAACAGGGAGTACCTAACCAGAACGTCTGATTACAGTGAGCACCCTAACCACTGACTTCATCTTCACCCATCTCTGTCACACTGATGAAGGACAAGCCACGCTGTGTCCTGGACACTGACACCTAAGAACGCCCTTCCCAGTCCCTGGTTAGACCTGGTATTAAGCCTGGTGCTCCCACGTGCCCGTGGAGGGCAGGTACAAATTGCTGCCTATTCATGTCACCACCTGTAAACTGAGAATGGTGGCACAGGTCACCTGTGTAAAGCACATTCTGCTGTGCTGGCATTAAATATTGGGTATTAAGTACAATTCCCACCTGACCTTATAGCTTACTTGGATAGAGGAAAATAAGAGAAAATATCACTTTTTCATAGCAAAATCCAACTGTTTTTTAACTCTTTACCTGTCCTTTCTGGTTGTTCACTTACCTCTAACGAGGACAAACACTCCCTTTCCCGTTTTCTGGATGCCATCCCATTTGACCTTGCAGTAGTATGTGCCAGTAGAAGAGGTGCTTTCAAGTGGCATGGTTTTGTAACTGTAAGATCTGACCGTGGTCTTATTCTCTTCTCCAGGAGGGATGTGTATGTGTTTTTCCATATTATAGATGGACGCTTCCTGGCCCAGTGAATTAATCCAGTAATAGCGGATTGAAAATCTGGTGTATTTCAGTGTGTAAGGGAAGAAGACTTCACAAGGGATGGACACTTCTTCCCTGAGCAGCGCAACCTGGATTGGAGGTTTCTGCTGCACACTGACATCTCCCCCTGTAAGGGTGATAATTGTTAGCAGTCACCTAACATCGCCATAAGTCAGGAGAAAATTGCTGCCCCAAAGACACGATCACATGGTGAAAATAAATGTGCAGCAGGAAGCATGTCTGGAGCAAGCAGTGTTGGGCCTTGTCAGAAACTGAGTGATGCAGAGCACGTGCCCCGTGTGATCTGCCACATCTCTTAGGTAATTGCTGTGTGATTTGAGATAGCCTGTTGCAATCACAGGCTTCCCCTTTTCCCTTGTGAGCTCCTCTGCGCAACGCTAGCATACAGAAAGACAGGAAACGAAGCCGGAAGTGAACTGATTTTGCACTTGTGTGAGCCTACTTACAAATGCTGAAAATGGAAAAGGATTTTCCAAGACAAACACTAGCTGGACATGTTCTGCAGCTCCTGAGCTACAGACTTTTGCTTGGGCGTAGACATGTGCACGCGATCACTCTGCACCAGCGAAGGCGCTGTGTGCAGGCAGGTGTGTCCGTGGAACCGTGCATCTCTGAAACAGAACTGAGGAAGGAAATTGCATCCTGTGCGTGGGGCCCGGCACCGGGGCCATGAGAAATAAGACCCAGCTTCATCACTCCCAACTTTTGCTGCTGTAAATGGGCAGCAAAGCACAAGAGTGGATGCTAGATACAGGAAGTATTTGCAGAAGGCTGCAGACCTTAAATATCTACATGTGACAGTATCTCATGCAGAGAGATGGGAGATCACGTCCTTCGTGTGCTTCCTCCTTACTCCGGTCTGTTGAAAGCAATCTGTCACTGCAACTCAGTAGGCAATGATGCAGGGAGTTACAAGAGAGCATGAATAAGCACAGATGGGGAACCACACCATAGTTTGCTCCCTATTTTATAAGATAAAAGGAAAAAAAAAATAAAAAAAAAATAAAGCTAAGAGTGAGCCATAGGCTAGTAAGGAGCCTGGGGTACAGGATCTCCTGGCATCCTAGCCACATCTGGGTTCAACATCAGTCAGTGTCCAGATCCCTGTACTCAGTAGCTGATACGACACCACATGTATAGCACCTTAAGAAGAGGCCTCTGCAAAGCATTGGTGTCCTTAAAAAAGGGAACTGGAAACTTACATTCGAGTCCTGTTACAAAATGATGGACTCAGGATTGTTTTGGAAACACGAAAACTGGACGGGAAAATGTAGAGGGGGAGAGAGAGTAGGAGATGGGCAGGGTTTTCCATTCATGGTTTTGGGGCTCAGCATCTATGAACAGGCTCATAATAAGGCGTTAATGAGCCAGCCAGGCCTGCGCTCCTGTCATCACACAACACAGCAGCAGCATCACCGCTCTGTGTGGTGGGACTCCGCATCGGGGGAGGCAGCTCTGACAACACTGCCGAGTGCAGACCACTGAGGAGAATCCAGGGATGGGATAACAGAAGGGGAGCATGGCCACTGTCTGGGAAAGACTTCAGGGAAATAACAAACATCAGTGAAGGAAAATCCGCTGCAGGTGGCATTGCCGGCAATAGTCTAAGAGTAAGGGAGAGCTTAGGTTACATGGTTACAAAAAGGTTCTCAGCTGAGATACAATGCAGTCCTGAGGGAGATGGTCTTCCTGCCTTGGCAGTGCTGTGTGCACTAGATACAATGTTATGGAAAGAAGGCAACAGAAAATCCTGCAGCCACTGTGGGAGCCATAACCTGAAAAGCCTCTTCTGGGCTTTGTTTTCTGAAATCAATCATCATCCTTCTCCTCATCTCTACCCAGCAGAACACACATGAATGCAGTTTTTATACAAGACATTGTAAAACATTGCTGTAAAAAAACAGAGGAGAGATCCATCTTCCTACAGTATCCCAGGAGCCATTAGCTTGAGAAGAACGTGCCAGGGAAAAAGCCAAACCATTTTATTTATGTTATATAGCCCTTCTCCCATGTTCCCTTTTCCTAAGGATTCCCCCTCTGAGCTTTGAAATACTTAACAGACAGAAATAGCAACAGTGTGCAAATTCCTAGAGGGGAGCTCTGGAAATTAGCAAAAGATAGCAGCTGGAAATGCTCTAATATGAACACACGTGAAAGTAAACGAAAGGAAAAAAAACTTCTTTTACCTCCATAGTGAAGCAACCAAGGAAACAGGAAGATGACTTTTAGAGCAGAGCCCATGGTAAGGTCCAAAGGCTGCAGGACAGAGACCAGATAGGAAGATCCAGAAGGCAAAAGATACTGGATTTCGCCAGGTATTTCTACGCATGAAAAGCTGTTTGATCCCCTCCCGTTTGCGCAGGGACAGGCGGGACAGACACACACTGCCTTTGGCAAGCTGTTCCTGGCAGATGCAGGCTCTTCTGCTTTTCTGTCAGACTCCTCCCTGCACCGGGGTTCATTTCTCCGTGCTGTTACCACGCTGTTACATCCATCAGCGGGTGTCCAAAGATTAGGTGGCAAGCTCTTCAATGCACAGAGATGTGTCTTCCAATGAGCATAAAATTAAAGCAAACTTTGTCACCTTCCACAGTGACCAAAGCCCCAGGGTGGAAAACGGGGGAAAAAAAAAAAAAAAAAAAAAAAAAAAAAAAAAAANAAAAAAGTGCTTTGATTGATGAAGTTTGAGGTTACTTGAGGTAAATGTGGTTAAATTCATTGGAAAAGTCAACTGATTCTGGAGCAATGGACGTGACTAAAAGTGGTACATCTGGATTTTTACCATAATTTTGCAAGAATTTGTTTATACAGTTGTTTTGGAACAGCTATCACTGATCACTTCACTGACCATCCAGATTCTGGAATAAAAGGATTTTACTTCAAATTCTCTTCCTTAAGTGGCTCGTTTACATGGAGAAGCTACTGAGCTACTGAGTGTGAGAGGCTGCGGGTTGCTGGCAGAGGAGCACGATCAAACTAATTCTTTATGTGAGCATTCCAGCATGTTCACCTACCTGTTTCGCCTTCAGAATGGAAAATAAGTGCCTGCACCAGCAGTCAGCACAGAGAAAAACTCTACTGTATTCCCTGCTGCCCAACACTTCCCTCTGCAGCCAGCTCCTCAGCTAGGTTACTTCAGAGGAACGTACTTGTGTTGCAGAAGTGAGAGCGACCAGAGAGTGAATTCATCCGTAACAGCTGTGATGTTTCAGATTCATGCGATGCTGGCTCTGAATCAGACTCGCAGTGCAGGCAAGCATTAAAAAAATCTATTGTAGGGAAATCTTAAGGAGTACCCTTTGAAGAAGAAATCCCTCTCTTTGTGGGAGGATCCTGCTGTTTATACTCATGAAGAGTCTTTGATTTCAGTGAAAGCTTGTTTTTAGCTAAGACATCTGCAATGCAACAGCTGAGCAGTGTCTGACTCGAAAACCCCTGATGTCTGAGGGGTCTTTGCTTCTCTCTGGATAGCTTCCTCCTTTCAGATTTCTTGAGAGACATTTGCACTGTCCACAAGTAACCACTCTGCTGCAATTTCAAGGGTGCCTGCTCAGGGGGTGCTGCACTGTGGAGACTGGTAGGAGATGGCTGCAATCTTGGTTCTAAGAAACACCTAAGATGAGCCTATAAATTGTGCACAGTCAAAACCAGTCTCTCTGTAGAGTTAGTATGAGCGAGGTTTGCTCCAAAACAACCTTTGGTTTACAGCATTTTCCCTCCTGTCCAGCCTGGGACAGGTTCTCAGGAGGAAGGGGTCTTGACACAGTGGGCAGCACGCAGCTGCGGCCGCTGCATTCCCCTGAGCCCAGGGCCAGCTCCAGTACCTTGCAGAGAGCCCTGACAGATGGGGAGAGGAGCAAGTGGCTTCGTGTGGCTCTGCAAGGCTGGTGCAGCAGCTGCACTCCTCCAGGGAAGGTTTAGCTCAGATTAGCCAAAACGAACTCCTCTCCCCGAGACACGCTGCCGTGAGCGCACAGGGCTGGTCTCAGCTGGAAATTGCTCCTCGCAGGTCTTAACGCTGAGCAGCAAGGACAATCAAGAGCGGTAACAAGACACTAGGGGCCCACTTGGTATTTCAGATATGTAGGCACAGATCAGGCAGCTGTGGCTCTGGGGGGCTGTGGGGTCACAACGATGCTCAGCAGCATTTCTCAGGCCTGAATTGCATCTCAAGATAGCTGGGGGAGGGAAGGCAATGCTACCCTCCTGAGGAAGAACTCTGCTGAACAGTGAGGGCCTCCTCAGACTTCTATCTTGCTCATCCCCATGGTAGCGCAGCTTTGCAATTTCCAGCATTGATGTATTTCTAGAGGACAGAACATGCTGCTCCTGGCAGTGATGTGTTTTAAATGTTATCAGCGTTTATCTGCTTCAGGAATTCAGAGTGATAAGTGGATTAAGTGCAGTAGGTTTGTAGGGCTGCTAGGTCAACATCCTCCTTCCGTCCTCTCCCTTCTCTTCCTACAAACAGCCCCGTTGCCACTCGAAATGCCAAGTCCTAGAAATATCGCTGTCTGGAATTTTAAGAAATATATAGTTCTAACATTTCAAAAGAGGTCACACGTAAGACTCAGCTGTAGGATTAGAGGCACGGCAGGCCAGAAATACATTCGCTGCTGGAATTTGCTATGCTAGCGCCTGCCGAAAAGAAATGGTTTTGAAACCACTACCCAGCAGCTATTAACAGGATAGCATTCTGTTCTTTAGAGCCTAAAATGAGCCTGAATCTTTGTATATGAAATTCTAATTCAGTTGGGCTTGGGGATTCTGGACTAGAGACATAAATGGAAGGAAGATGAGGAAAAGCAGGGAAGCTGTGTGTTTCTACAACCAGCCAGTAGCAGGGCTGTACTGATCCCCCTGAAACTGAGATGGAACAAAACAGGATAGCTGTTTCGTGCTGAAGGAAATAAACTATGAAGTTCCTAGGGAATGGGTCATTGTACGACATACTACACATTACACAGTATGCTCCTGCATGTGTGCTGGTCCCTGCAGCACAGGGAGGGAACTGCTTGCCCAGCTTCAGCCCTGCCACAGCACAGATTGGCCAGGATCTGTAAGCTTGGTCCTTCCTTTAACGCAGCAAATGTTGATAACTCCTTGAGACTAAATACAGCACTGGGCCAGGTGCTAGCAGCCGTTTCCGCCTGTGGCTGGAAAGCATCTATTAATTTCACTCAAGCATTGTGACAGTGGCCAGCATTCCCAACCGGGAGGAAAAGCACATCATTCTGGCACTCGCAAACAACAAGTCTGGGCAAGAGCTGCACCTACCAGAACTGCCTGTTCACAGCTGTGTCCAATGCACACCCACAGGTCACTGCGCTCACACACGTGCCCATACATGCCCCCACAGCCAACTCCAGGGAAAGTATTTATTCAAACAAAAAGACTGCCACTAGCCAAGGCAAAAGCAGCATTGCAGAGACCACAACAAAGCCTCTTTATTGCTGAAGCGTTTAACACCACAACCATCCAAAAGAGAAACACCGCTTGGCGCAGATTAGAGCTGCAGCAACCCAACAAGCCTGACTGCAGCGCCTGCCTGAGAGCGTTTCAGAGCATTCCCCTGCACAGCAGCTCTGGATTTGCTGCCTTGTCAGAGGCTCAATCCCCCACCACTGCAAACCCTGCCAGCGGCAACACACACACACACACCTCCAAGGATTCGCAATCTCTTTGACTCCTCTAACCCCAGCCTCTGTGGCTTACAGTTTCCCTCTGGCTGGTGGTGAGAGCGATAGGAGAGCCAGAACAAGCAGGGCTGTATCTCTGCCAGCATTTTACCACCGTTCTGTGTCGAGTGCCTCTCAGCAGGGCTTGATGATGCTGAAGTAAAAGCTGCCAATGCCCTCGCTAGATTCCTACCAGTTGAACTGCTCCAGGGAAGAGAACAATCGGCAGCTAGAAGGGAAACCAGAAAAAGAAAGGTGTTGACACTACCGTAGGGAAGGGAGGGGGTGCTTTTATGATTCCCTTTCGCCAACAAAATGAGTCTGCCTCAGAAATCACCCTGCTTCTGCTCATATTCTGTTGCTTTCCTGGAAAGATTCCCAGGGACTAAATTAGCACATGCCTGGGACGCTCTCAGGGGCTCACACTCGGTGCCTGCGCTCCGACCTCGCGGCATCCCCCTGCAGCTCCCCTCCCCAGCCTTCCCTTTACAGCCTCCATCACAAGCCAGGCACCGAGTAGGATTTTGCCTCCAAGGACTTCTTTAACTTCTTGGGCTGACATCTTCCAGGAAAAAAAAAAAAAAAAAAAAAAAAATA
>VXAV01010386.1:178062-190934 GCA_013399715.1 Alectura lathami
ACAAAGCGCCCTCGAGCACGGCCCCCTGCTCCCACGCCGACTGCTCCCCTCTGGCCGGGCACACCGCACAGCAGAGCTGCCTCGGGCGCTGCGCTCCGGTCACCCCCGTAGGAAAGCGCCGGCCGACCCAGCAGCCCCCGGAGGGGCGTTTTCAGCCCCGCTATGGCGGCCCGGGGTCCCCCGGTGGGGCGGTGGCTGAGGGGCGGTGGGCAACGGCCTCACCCANCCCCGGCCCGAGGCGTCCTCGGCCAGCCAAGGGGCATCTTCCACCCGCCGTGACCTGCTGGCTCGCAGAGCTTGGGCAGCCGAAAGGCTGCTGCTGCTCCTGCAACAAGCAACAATGGCTTCTCAGGGGCAGGCGACCCTCATCGGGCAGTTTCAGGCACGAGAAAGACGCTCTGTTTAGCGTGGTGGAAGGTTCTGTCGCCTGCGTTAGTTGGTGTGAAACGCAGGTGCTGGGCCATGCTGAGAAGACCAAGTGTGCAGTGTATGTCGTGCCAGTCCTGTCTTGCCCTGTCCCCTCCCTTCCACACACCCACGCACGCTGTCACTGCTCCGGGAGGGCCCTGGGTGCCCCCACCACGAGGTAACACCGTGCTCCCCTGCAGGCAGACATCCCTGCTCAGCAGCTCTGCAACCACAGCCCCGGAGAAAATGAGCACAACTAGGATCCATTTAAGGCAAAATTAATGCTAATTAGCTGTAATCAACAACTCGCAGAACAGCGTTTACTCAGCAAGCTGCAGCTATTGCCGTAGCTGCTCGCCCGTTAGGCGAAGGTGAGCAGAAGGCAGGATGCAGAGAAGGAAAATAAACTTACCGCAGGTTCCAGCACAGCCCGCTGCAGTGGTGTGAAGCCTGCCCCACCGCCTGCTGCTCTCCCCTCTCATCCTCTCTCTCTCGCTGCAGCAGCCCAAGGAGCAGAGCAGAGCCCGTGGTTCCCCACATGCACCTCGTGCCACAGGCCCAGCTCACAGCTGGCCCCGGGCTCTGGTGCAGAGCAGGACTGGGGTGGCCAGGGGGGTGACAGCCCCTCGGTGAGGTGCAAGGTGCAGGGATCACAGATGGCCTCACCTCTGGGTGCCCTGGCAGGGTTTGCCAGCCGCTCTCGGCAGCCGTGGGTGCATTGGAAACTCTTGCTGGCGCTGGTGGGGAGTGAAGTTTTATTATGAATGAGACATCTCAGCCTCCAGAGGCCTTCTGACAGTGAGCGTGGGCCCCTGGCTGGGCGCTAGGTGAGAAAACAGAGATGATCTGTACTTTGACTTTTCCTGGGAAAGCTTCTGACGTACTTTCCACCCCAAGCAAAACACTACAAACCACTACCAGCCCCGGCCTCCTGCAGCAGGCTGGGGCCTCGCGATGACGTTGCCGTGGCCTTGATGGAGGGAGGCTCTGCTGAGAGGGTGGAGGGCACGCAGGGCTGATGGGGGCCAGATCCTGCATGAGGCAGGTGTAGGGGGCTTACGTACAACAATGTGACGGGGCAGCCAGCAGCCACAGGACCCATCCCTGCCAGCCACCACCTTGCCAGATGGCCCTTCTGGCTGAGCCAGTAGGCTGAGCCAGTTGGCTGCGCCAGGCCTGCCTCCCCAGGTCCTGGCAAGCGGCAGCTTCTGCTTGCCTGCAGGTACCCAGCCGTACCCCGTGGCGTGCCCCACAGCTGCACCACTCTCCAAGTTCATGCTCTTTCAAGAAGTCCCTGTGCTCTCCTGTGCCTAGCTCACATCACCCCCTCCCCAGTTTCTCCTCTTGCTTTTCCTTTTTTTTTTTTTCTTCCTTTTAATGTTTTCCCTATTTTTTTTTTTTTTTGCTTAGCTGTGACCGTGTACAGCAGTTGGCAGCTCTCCAGCTGACGGACCTGCAGCAAGCAACAGCAGCCTCTGAGCCAGCAGGCCCCTGGCAGTGAACACATACATGCAGTCGCACCCTGTGTTACTGCTCTCCTCATGTGCACCGGGCCTCTGCCAGCTCCTGGGAGGAAGGTTGGGAAGGGATTAAGTAGCTAAGTATCTCATTGGCAAATGAAGATGGCTTTCTTTTCTGTTAATTCCTCAGCTTTGCTTTTATTGTGAACTATGTAGAATACACAAGCTGATACAGCTGTTCTAGCAAGCTCTCCTAGGGTAGAAAAACATCTTTAAGCCACCAGACCCTATTCTGGCTCTCCAAGCTAAATAAACCATCCTGGCAAGAGCATTTGCTGGAAGAACCGTCTCTTTGCTAGGACTTTTGCCAATATAGAATTGTTTTTCGTTCTCAATTCCTCCCCACCCCCCCATTCCAATTTCCCACCCACCATCCACATCCTGAGCTGACAGGACTACAGGACACAGATCTGGCCTAAAGCAAGAGGATCATCACTGAGTTCTTTTAAACCCTCGTCAAAATTCCTGCATGCAGTTAGCAAAGGATGATGAGAATACAGCTTAAAAGCATAAAAGCATAAACTGCTGAGAAAGCTTTTCCCCAGCAGGCACAGCAAGCGTGAAGGGAGAGCCTGCACACCCTACTGACAGTGTCCAGCTGAGGAGGAAGGGGCAGAGCAGCAGGACAGCCTCACAGCCAGGCAGAGCACTGAGCATGGCTGCTGGGCAGGGGGGCCTGGGGGGCATGCTCTGGACCTCTCTGTGGGCATGGAGGCTGGAAGCTGGCTCTGAGCCCACCCAAGCCCCTCCAGTGAAAGGAGTCTTGCTGCATGGCAAACCCTGCAATGGCAGCTGAAGGCCAACAGTGATGAAGAACGGGAAACGCGAGAGCCCCGGAGTGCAAGAGGAAACGTGTTCTGTCCGCATGGAGAAATGACCTCAGCAAAAACATGTGCGTGGAGGTGGGACTATATGGATACCACAGCTGTTCAGACTCCTTCTCCCATGGCTAAATGTATTTCCATTTGCTTTATATATATATGCAGATACATATACACACACAGGCTTTATGTGTAGCCCAGTACTAGCACTTGTGCCTTTGGTTTCTCTGAGCCAGCCCCCTTCGTCCCCCATGGCCCCAGCAGCCATGTGGAAACCCCTCCAACTGCAGCGGGGCCCACAACTTCTCCCACAGGCCCCCCCTCCCTGCCCTGCTTGCGCTGGGGAGAGCCTTCCCCACCCTGCCACTGCTTCCTTTATTATCTCTGCCCAGCTGTGGTTTATAAGTTGTTTAAATCTTTTCTAGGAACAGATAAGTGATCTCAATTACCCAGAATCCAAAAACGCAGACAGCTTGAAATGTGGTTAGGCTCTGCCCTACTTTCTTTGAGCTAAGAGCAAGGCTGAGGTGCTCAGGGAGAGGAGGAGAAAACAGAAAAACCCACCTCAGCAAACCGCCCCGTCCCTCCCTCCCGAAGCAAGCCTCCCCCGTCAAAAAACCTGCTGCATCTGTTCAAACCATGCTGCCTGCTCCTCCTGGTTGGCCTGGGACCTCCGGGGCAGCAGAGCTGAGCAGAGCAGAGCTTCCTGGGGACGTGACAGCTGGGCAGAAGGCTCTGGTGCATCACCACTGCACTCGACACAGGTGCGTGCAGCTCTCTGAGCTGAGCTCAGCACATGGACAGTTTTCACCAAACCAGGGGCAGGATGAGGATCGCAGGGCAGGGAGTGCTGCAGGTTGAGATATTTCACCCAAAATTTTACCACCCACACACTCACTGGCAGCTGAGCTGCTGCCAGGGGAGCCACAGAGGTAGCCTGGGCCTTCCCTCTGGTGAGAAATTCCCCCCCGGGGAAGTCCACACAGTTCCAGAGCATGGCTCCACCACACCATCAGTCCTCTGCCAGGGCAGCGCTTTCAGGGTCCTGCAATCACCTGGGAGGGGAAACTGCTGAAAAAATGATGGGGGTACTTTTCCTTCTCCTCTCTGTGGTCCCAGCTGCTTGCAGATATGCACCTGCAGCTCTGTGACCTTGTCTGAAGTAAAAAACGCTTGCTAAGTGATTCCACCTATATTACTCCAGCTATGGAGCAGTGCGTAGACCAACCACCAGCAACCAGCAATGCTTTTAAGACGCTTCTCCATCATGCTGGGAAGTGCAAGGATGAGAGCAGCAGGGATGTATTTTTGCTGATGTTTTCACTAGTGGTAGCAGCAGTGAGAAATATCAGAGGGGTCTGCTGTGGTCGAGGCCAAAGAGAGATGCTGAAGAGAGCACTGTCTTAAAGATGATGTAGACCAGGATCATTATGGTATTTATTAATACCATTTACAAGGCCTGACTTGAACAGCACTGGAAGAAAAAAAAATAATAATAAAAAAAATGCCAGCAAACACATTACATTCTCCTGCAAGAAGTTGTTTCATCCTATTGAAAATCTTTGTTAGAAAGAATGATGAGAATGGCAATAATAAGGCTCTATAATTATACCTGATCCTTCTATAATCTCTCTCTCTGCAGAGTTCGGGAGCACTTTACTGCTATTATTGGATTTGAACAGTCCCATCTGGATAGCATACGACTGATTTGTTTGCATGGCTTATTTTAGGTATTTCAGCACATGCATTAGAGCTGCCTTCATATCTGGCCCATCCCCTGCACAGTCTCTAAGCAGCAATCTTCAATTCCTGCTCTCCACCACCCCTTTCTCCCATCCCAATGCCTTGGAGAGCTGTTTGCAGAAGTCCAAGGACCAGAGGAGCCCCCAGTCCTCCTCCAGCCTACCCAGTACTGCAGAACAAGGGATGAAACCATTCCCACGGTGTCCAAACATGTGAGAAACTCCATCAAAGCCAAGCACTCGGCCCCTTGCAGAAGTTCTTGGGTGGGAAGCTGGGCACTTGCTACTTCACTGGGCCAGGGCCAGGAGAAAACAGATGAAATTCTAAATAATTCGTCCCATGTTTAAAAATATTATTATAAAAAATGTGTGCTTTTTAATGAATGAAAGTGCAATACAAAAAAAAAAAATATGACTTACATAAACTGAGCTGTTTTCAGCCTGAAATTCTTGGTTATTTGTCACTAGCTTACAGAGCAGGGAACGCCCCTTGCAGACAGGGTCCCCATAAAACTTAGTAAATGCAAGTTGCCTCATTCTTTCATTGCTTTTGGTGCTTTTTAGGGCATATTTTTTCCTCCTGTGAACTGGAGCAAGGACTTCTCCCTACTGTCCAGCTGGAGGTAGGTTGGGTGCAGCTCCTGCATCCCTTTCGCCTCCCACTCAGCCCGTCTGCCTGGACAGGTGGCATTTCCAGCGCCTGTCCTTTCCCAAGGCTGTGTGCACATTGCCTTGAGCATCTTAAAAGGAACTGCTAGTCCTGCCTGAAGCTTTTCCCCAACTTCATTTTTCCATTTTGAAGTAGTACACCCTTGCTTTCATTCTCTTCAATTCTTCAGAACTGTCTTTCTCAATTTGTTTACCTCTGTTTTATTTTTAAAAGACAAACCCCCAATGGATATAAGCTCTCAAGTCACTTCTGAAAACGCAGTCTTGTCTGTAAGTGCTTTGTTTGTGATCCTCTCCAGTCCTTGAGGCTATTGTTTACGAGCTGGAAGGCATCTACGCTCAGACTAATCATGCCGAATGCCAGCAATTCCCCCAGCATGGTTTGATGCACAAGCCAGTGGGAG
The DNA here is from genome assembly GCA_013399715.1 of Alectura lathami. NCBI lineage: Eukaryota > Metazoa > Chordata > Aves > Galliformes > Megapodiidae > Alectura > Alectura lathami. The sequence goes on from VXAV01010386.1 coordinate 183,627, forward strand.
CGCGGTTTGTTGTGATTAAGTTTATTGCAGAAAACCCACATTTGCTCATGCCAGCCTGACAAAATGGGGGGGCCTCATCCAAAATCTTCTGAGGGGAACAGCAATCTGGTCACTGATTTCAAGAGCATCTGGGACCGACTGGAAGTGTCATCACAGAGAAGCAGGTAGCACAGCAGTCAGAGAATCTCCCTTTAGAAGCTGTTGTTTGCTCAGGGTTTGGGGCAGGTCTAGGAGGCTGCCTCTGCCCTGTGGCGTTTTCCTCCTCCTTTCCCACCCGAGCAGTGTGCTGGGCAGAGCTGTCCCAGCTGTCAGCTGGGGTTAAGGCTGGTCTCTGCTGCTGCCCTCCCTACACATAGAAACATAGAAATATACAATCCCAGAGTGGCTTTGGTTGGAAGGGACCCTACAGCCCCCCCAGCCCCACCCCCTGCCGTGGGCTGGCTGCCACCCACGGGATCAGGCTGCCCAGGGCCCACCCAGCCTGGCCTTGAGCACCTCCAGGGATGAGGCACCCACAGCTGCTCTGGGCAGCCTGTGCCAGGGCCTCACCGCCCTCTGAGTAAAGAATTTCCTCCTAACACCTAACCTAAATCTCCTCTCTTAGTTTGAAAGGATTCCCCCTAGTCCAATCACTATCAGACATCACATGAACAAATACCTCCTTTTGTTCGAATCTCCAACTCACAAGTATCCGACGGGCTGCTTCCCTGTTTTTTTAAAGGAAATGCACTCCGTCTCCCACTCCATGGCACTTAAACTCTTTGCAGCCCTCTGGCACAGACCTCCCACATGAGAAGTCCCAGTCCATAAAGCCAGCCCGTACAGGGAAGCATTTGGAAGTGCTCTGCTCCGCCTGCATCAAAACGGCAGCTCTGCCACCCCGGCTGAGATCACAGGCGCGGGGAGCGCGCCGAGAGCGGGCAGCGCTGTGGGGAGGCCTCTGGGGAGGCTGCCTTTGACATCTCCCTTTGACATCGGCTCTGCTTTGAAGGCCGGCCATCCTCTGCAGCGCTGCCTTTGCGCCAGGCAACGGCAGAAAGCTCCACTGCGCGCGGCACTCTGCAAATGCCAAATGTCTAAGGAATTGCTGCAAAATGAACTCAATTAGATAAAACTGTCAGATTCTCCTAATCCAGGTATCCTTGCAAATTAAGCACATTTAAAGGATAATGATGCAGATACATGTTTTGTGAAAGACGTCAGGGCAGGAGCCCAAAACCGGGCCGCTGCTGTGGGTTCATGGGAGGTTTTGTTCTGAAGCTTGCCTACGCAGGAGGAGCTCATTTCCAAAGAGTGAGAACGCCGAAACGTTAACAAATTTCTTGAAACGTGTTTGCACAAAACTTGTGTGTTTGGGTGAATTTTGATGCACTGAGGCAGAGCCATAATGCAACACAGACCCGTATGTCAGAGGTAATCGAGTGTTATTGCAAGAGCTGCTGGCTGTGGGGCCCCTCCTGCACGCACACAGGGGTACATATGGAAGTCATTAACAAGTTTCAGCAGAGGATTTTGGGAAATTAACCCCTGCGACCCCAGAGCAGTGCCGGCAGGCACTGGTTGGCGGCAGATGAGGACCAGCTTTCTGCTGGATGCCTGCGGCCTGCTGGGACCAAGAGCCAGCCCCGGGCAGCCTGGCAGAGGGAGCAAACCTCTCAGCTTTGGCTGTGAGGATGAGCGGTTGAAAAGAACCATCTGCGAGGCTGTGTGTAAGCTTCCTCGACAAACTGAAACGAGTCAGCTGGAGAAATGTGTAACATAACGTATAAAAATGCAAACAATTTTCTTCCAGTCCCTGAACAGTGCTTGAGGGGTTGTGAGGAAGTTTGTAATTTCTTCATAAGCCCCTTTAGGAGCCACCAAGCGCAGCACTTGGATGCTGGCCATGATTTGCTGCTCCTGCGCGGCTCAGGGGCAGGGTGGCTGCAGTGAACATCCCCCCGCTGATGAAAGCCAATGGACATTGCTTGCGGTCACCCCTCGGAAGTAACCTCTTCTGATTTTACTCCGTGCATCTTTCTTTGTCTCAAAAGTTTAAGGAAAAAGGCTTCTGTCCAAGCGGAACGTGGAGGACTCCGTAAAGCTGGCCCCATCCAATGCACTTTTCATTATTGTTCTCCCCAAATCGGTTTCTCTTCGTGCACCACTCCTGATCTGAGAAGTGCCCTCTCCTCCGGGATAATGAGGGCAGGCACCATAATGCGTTTTAAACTTTCATAATGTAACAATACTTGGCAGTCATTCACTGCTTTCCATCCTCAGATCTCAAATCAATTTGCTACAGCCCTGCATGGAATTGACTCACTTGTAAGACGGAGACGAGCACTCACTGTGCAATTAAAAAAAAAAAAAAAAAAAAAAAAAAAAAAAAATTANGCCCTGGCCACAAGCGTGGCCCTTCCGCAGCCCTCAGCCACGCGGCCCAAGATGCTCGTTTCAGGCCAAATGAGAACGGTTCATCACCAGGTCAGCACAATCCAGTCAGAAAGCTCTTCCCACAGCGAGTTGTAACCGCTGCCATAAAACAGAAGCATTCCTGTGCTCAGTTGTAAACGGGAAAGAAATGAGCCCACCGCTTCCCCACCACCCCTGGTTCCTGAAGGGAAGGTGGGAGGGCAGCCAGCATGCCCCAGAGAAGGAAGGAGCGAGGAGGAGGGCAGGAGATGTGGCCCCAGCCCCAGGGAAGGCAGAGGGAGGGCAGCATGCAGAGCTGACCCAAGGGATTCCCCCGAGAGCCAGAGCAGGTGCCCAAGGCCACCTGAGGTGCCTGCAGGGGCCTGAAGCCACAGGGTGGGCACAGCAGCTACAGGAGTGGCACCCATGTGGGCCTTGGAAACGTCCAAGCGTGGAGACTGCGCAGCCTCTCTGGGCAACCTGCCCCAAGCTGGATCCCCCAGGGGGGGTCTCTTCCTATCCAGCCTGGACTTGTTTCCTCCCTCGTGTCTCCTTCTCCCACCTGGCAATGATGTGGGAGCCTGGCTCCTTGCTGACCAACCTGTAGGTGCAGGCAGGCTGCTGTTAGGTCCCTCCAAAGTCCTCTCCTCTCCAGGCTGAACAAGCCCAGCTCCCTCAGCCTCTCCTCACAGGGCAAGGTCTGCAGCCCTGAGCACCTTGGGGTCATACTCCTGATCTCACTCCAACTTGGAGACTGCTGGCCTTTGGGTACCAGGTACCTTTCAGGATGATTTCAGTTGCTGCCTGGTCCCAGAGGTGCAGTGCTTGGACAGGGCTGCTCCGGGAGCCGGAAACAGCAAACTCCAAGTGAGGGGGTCAGCAGCCGCCCCGCAGTGCCGAGCAGCCCCAGTTGGCGCCTCCGGGCCGTGGCTGCAGCAGCTGCGGTGTCACCGGGCGGCCCCATATCACCCCGAGGCTGGTGGGGATGGCCATTTCCCCCCCATGTGTTCAGCTGCCTTGGATCACAGGGCAGAGCCTGGGAGAGGAGGCCAGGCACCTCGCTGTCAGCAGCGCAGCACGACAGAAGCCTCCAGAGAGTAATTTAGCGTCCAAGCAGAGCTCCTGCAATGAATAATGCACCCTCTCATTCTCTCTCTCTCTCTGCACTGGCTGCACACGGTGGTTCATCAGATAAGACACCTGAAGCCAAGAGAGCAAATTCAGTGTCACATCTTGCTGCATTTGGCTTTCCTACCCATGCAGGTCTGAAGGGGAAAGCCAGTGTGAGGCTGCCTGCACGATGCACCTGTGCTGGCTGCTCTCTGATCCCATTTAGGTGTCCAGTTTTACAGTACCCAAACGCACCGAACTCCTTTCACATAGCAGGTTTTAGTCATATATTCTGAGGACACCACACCTGCCTGCACCCCCAAAATGAACCACAATGCTAAGATTTTTCCTAGCCCTATTTAATCCGTCTCTGTCCCTCTCATTTCACTCACCCTCACCAGTTACAGCTCATCGATGCCGTGCTGTGTTCCAGGATCTCAAAGCACTAGTGTTTCCTTCAAACACTCAGCACAGTTTTTAAGATACTAAAAATACTCCTGAAAGTCTCACCTACATTTTTAGGAAGTTTGTGTTTATAAAATTCCTTACTTTATTGCACTATAAGATGAACTCAGTTTATGTTCCCAGCTAGGACCACTCATTCATGTACTGCGTCTGGTCTTTGGAAAAAATTCACTTGTTCAGTTTCAGTTTGATTACCACATCTCTGCGCTAGACTAACCAGGTTTCCAGCACTGCAAGGGAATGTATTCGTTGGCTTTTAAAAATAAGTATAAAAACACGTTTATTAAAATTTTAAATTCGTATAAAATTTTAAAGTCGTATAAAGAAGTCTTTGCCTTTTTTGAGGCAAAACCAAAAACATCTTTTTGTAGCCCATAGGTGGCAGCAGCATACTATCAGATGAGCACAAGAAAGGGCGCTGGACTGGGTCCTCTCACACCCTCCAGGGCAGAAGCGACCTCAGACTGGGGCTGCCTCCGCAGGAGCACAGTGCCCGTAGTATAAAGTAACTCATCTACACTCCCAAAAACCTGTTCAGATAAAGCAATGCAAAAGCCAGTCAAGCTGCACGTATTGTACACAGCTGCAACGTTCTTCCCCAAGTGCAAGTGCTGATCTCCAGCAGGGCAGGTTTTGCATTTGCACTGCAGTCAGCATGAGGTCTGTGCCCACCCATGCCCGCTGCACCGCTGCGGGGCGAGACTCGGCTGTGTGGCTTCCCCAGGGCACACTGGCAGCACAAACTAGCTTAGGCACTTCGGGCAGTGGGGCTGACCTGTGAGGACAGGCGGCTCACCCTGTTCTCAAGCTTAGAAGTCATGACTGGAGCCAAGAGCGTGACTTGGGGGTGGGAACGGCTGCTCTTCAGGCTTGGCTTCCCCCCAGCCATCTCTGCATGTCCAAGGACACAGCTCTCGCGGCTGGCAGGTGCAGGCACCCTACCTCTCTGAGCAGCCAGCCCATCCCCGCCAGCATGGCCACGTGCACCCCTTTGCCTCCACATACTCGGCATCATCTCCCAGTGCTGGCTGCAGAGGGGCTGGGGACAACGCTCCCACCTGGAGGTGACACAGCCACATCCCGCGGGCAGGTCCCTGTGGCAGCAGTGGCACCGGGCAGGCGCCGTTGACACAGTTCTCGCAGCGTGGGCACGGTCCGGCGGCTCCGGCACAGGGGCTCGGAGAAGACCAGGGGGGTTCCCCCCATCTCATCAAAGTGCAAGGGGTTGTTGCGGGTCCCCGCCACGACCAGCTCCAGCAGGCGGACCACGCAGTCTGAAAACCAGTTCTTCAGGCGGAAATAGCCCTCCTGGAAGGAGATGCGGAGGCTGACGGGCCCTGTTGGCATCCTCACGCTCAGGCTGAACAAGCAGTTCCCCTGCGAGCTGTCCCGCACCAAGTAGGTGCCGACGGGCTCCCGCTGGAGCTTGGCGTGTGCCTCCCCCACGGAAAGGGGGCCCCAGTAGAAGTCACTGGCCTGAAGGATGTTGAGGGACCGCTCCAGGATCTCCCACTCGCAGCTGCGAAACATCCGGAAGCGATCAGGCAAGCCGGGTGGCGCGGGGCTGGGGAGAACGCTCCGATGCTGCCTTTGCGGACGAGAAACAGTGGTGTGCGTGTTTTGCAGCTCATCTGGCCTCCCTCTGATCATCTCTCAAAGAGCCCATGGATTCCGGGGAGCTGCTGCCTTTACCATGCTTTCTCCTTCGCCTCCAGCCTATGGGAGACAAGCAGAGTGAGGCAAACCCCCTATGCACCTCTCGCTGAGCAAGTGAAGACATTTAACAGGGAGGAGAGCTGTGGTGTGTCACCAATCCACAGCTGCAGGTACACCGAGGACACATGAGCAGGAGGGGCTCCAGATGGGCCCCATCAGTGCAAAGTATCACCAGGTTCATATGATTCACAGCTAGGGGCTCCCCAGCACACCCTTTAGTGGGCTGGCTTGCATCTAGCAGATCTCGGTATTTTGAGATTTCCCTCTGCTGGATGTTTAGGGGCTTTTCAGAGTGGCCTTGAGGCTGGCTAGAGAAAATAAGACCTCAAGTGAGAAGGGAAAAAATTTCCCAAGGCAGGAGGGTATCTTTCACTTTGGCATTCAGTGAGAGGTGGGAAGACATCCTCACGCCTGCCCAGCCCCTCCTCTGACAGAAGGACAGACAGCAGGGCCCAGAAGCAGCGGCAGATGGAATGAGCCCTTCTCACCAAACCCCGGGAACCATTCCCGCATCCCAGGATGCTCCCATCCAGTGTGCTGCACCCAGCCTGCAAGGCATGCCTCACCATCAGCTTCAGGGCTGCCACAAGCGAGAGCACTCATGCTGACACCAGGCTCTGCTGATGCCCAAGGAACATTTCTGCTCACAGCTGTCCAACCCTGTGACTTCTGCCTGTGCCCCTGGGACATCTCCCTGCTGCTTGCAGGTGCTGCTGCCCTCTCCTAGCCACTGTTCTCCATGTGCATGCTGCCTTCAGCCAAGTGCCCTCCCTTGCTGTCGTGACCCTGCTCATCTCCTGCTCCTCACGCTGTCATCAGGCTGTCTGCCTTTGGAAAAGGAGATCCCTGCACCCAGTGTTGCCATCGGCCGTCCATCCAAGTCATTCCAATTATTATAAAAATATTCTCTGTGCAAATATATATATATATATATATATACATAAACATAAAAACCACAGCCCCAAGCCAGAGGCTCGCTCTGTGTGAGAAGCTGAGCTGTCACATACCACTTCCCCAGGCCTGACAAGTCAGTAGCTCACCGCCAAGCCCTGCCCTCAGTCCCCTGACACACTCCATTAACCCAGTCACACTCACTGACAGTGCAGCCGTGCTCGGAGCAGGCCCGACGCTGACACGCAGCCTGCGGCCCAGCAGCCGCACGGCTCCGTCTCCAAGGCAGCCACGAGTCCACCAGGGAACACACAGTGGCCTGCAGAGGGATAGCTCTGGAGGAAAAGCTCCAGGCTGGGCTCGGTTTCCTGCATGGTTCCCCTTGGAGAAGATGGCCTGCGGGCATCTTTCCTCTCCCCGCACCTCCTGCAGCACTCGGCAGTGGTATCAGTAATGTCACTGTCAGGCATGCTTCTATAGAGGGCCATACACCCTGGCCTCCATAAACCCTGTCCCAGCCTGGGAAACCTCCCCAGTGGCAAATGCACTCTGTTGTAGCCCTGTGATTTGCAGACCACAACATCCCCGGTACTGCTCTGCAGGCTGCCGATCCTGCCCTGTAGCTTCGTGTCGCCGTGGGAGGGAAATTCCACCCTGAGAAAGGTGGGAGGGGGAGGAAGGAGTTAATCAAGCTGGTTTTTTTTTTTTCCATTAAAAAAAAAAAAAAAGAAG
>VXAV01010387.1:0-11835 GCA_013399715.1 Alectura lathami
CAAAACTGAACACAGCACTCGAGATGTGGCCTCACCAGTGCTAGTACAAGGGGACAACCACTTCCCGGGTCCTGCTGGCCAGGCTGTTTCTGATACAAGCCGGGATGCCGTTGGCCTTCTTGCCCACCTGGGCACTCTGCTGGCTCGTATTCAGCCGGCTGTCTGCCAACAGCCCCAGGTCCTCTTCTGCTGGGCAACTTTCCAGCCACTCCTCCCTGAGTCTGTATTGCTGCATGGGGTTGTTGTGACCCAAGTGCAGCACCTGGCGTTTAGCCTGCTTGAGTGCCGTGCGATTGGCCTCAGCCCATCAGCCCAGCCTACCCGGATCCCTCTGCAGACCCTTCCTACCCTCAAGCAGATCAGTGCCCTCCTGCCCAACTTGGGTTTGTCTGCAAGCTTACCGTGGGTGTACATGATTCCCTCTTGAAGACTGTTGATAAAAATAATAAACTGTGCTGTGTGATCGCAGTCAGGATGATTTGCTCCATAACCTTCCCTGGCACTGAGGTCAGACCGACTGGCCTGTAATTCCCTGGATCCTCCTTCCTGCTCATCTTGCAGATGGGCGTCACATTTCCTAGCCTCCAGCCAACCAGGACCTCCCCAGTTAGCAGGGACTGCTGGTAAACCGCTGAAAGTGGCCTGGTGAGCACTTCCACCAGCTCTTCCAGCACTCTTGTGTGTATCCTGTCTGGTCACATAGGTCTGTGGGTGTCCAAGTGGTGTGCTATGTTGTTAGCCATTTCCCTTTGGATTATAAGGGCTTCACTCTGTCCTTTGTCTCTGTCTTCCAGCTCAGCAGGCTGAATATCCCAAAATCAATTGGTCTTAATTAGTGAGACTGAGGCAAAGAAGGCATTAAATACCTCAGCCTTTTTCTCACCTCTCATAACTATGTTTTGCATCTGGTAAAGAATGGAGATTGTCTTTAGTTCTCCTTTTGTTGTTTATGTATTAATAAAAACATGGTTTTTTTTTTGTCTTTCACTGTAGTAGACAGGTTAAGGTCTAGCTGGGCTTTGGCCCTTCTAATTTTCCCCCTGCATAACCTCCCGACATCTTTATAGTCTTCCTGAGCTGTCTTCTCCTTCCAAAGGTCCTCAGTTCTCTTTTTCTTCCTGAGTTCCAGAAGAAGCTCTCTGTCAAGCCTGGCCGGTCTTTTTACTTGCTGGCTCATTTTTTAGCACATAGGGACAGCCTGCTCCTGTGCCTTCAAAATTTTGTTTTTTAAAAAGCCCGACCTTCCTGGACTCCTTTGCCCTTTAGAACTGCTTCATAAAGGACTTTGTCAACCAGATCCCTAAATATGCCAGCATCTGCCCTCCGAAAACCCACAGCAGCAGCTCTGCCAGCCATCCTTCCTGCTAGCCCGAGGATGGAGAACTCTGTCATCTCACGGTTGCTGTGCCCAAGACAGCCTCCAACCATCACATCACCCATGGCACCTTCCTGTTAACGAACAACAGGTGAGTGGGGCATTTCCCTAGGCAGTTCGCTCACCACTTGTGTCAGGCAGTTATGTTAGATGGAAGGGCCCTGCCTCGGGCTTCCTGAGATGTAGGGACAGAGCAGGGGTCTTACGGATGCTGGGAGCATGCCAGCAGTCCTGGAGGAGAGCCCAGCCTAGATACACTGTGCTCTTGAAATCCCTGCCTGTGCCTCTTTTTGACTGCTGCATCTGCCATCAGAGGTTTTTATGCAACAGGTAACGTGGCTAGTGGCTTCAGATAATGCACTTCTGGGGCTGGCTTTTGTCCTCAGAGCAATGACTTTGTCCCAGTTCACTCAGCTGTAGCTGAGCTGGGAAGTGCATGGGGAGTGAAGGTTTCCTGCTAGCTTTTGGTTTTGGGGGGCAGGAAAGTATCTATCTTCCGCAAACAAGCCATATAAATAAGGTGAGGAAACTCAATACTGTGAAAACCTTTGGGTTTCTTTTGGTGGGAAAAAAACACCCACAGTTACTTCAGATTTAGAGTTTTCCTGGTCTGAGCATGCCAGGAGCTCTCCAGCAGGGCTGATGAGCAATGATAGCTGTGCCACAGCTTGATTAGTTCTTGTCTGGTGGCTTCTGCACAGAAAGCATATTTTTGCCCAGGAGAAGAGTGCTGATGAGAAAGCCCCAGCAGTAACGTTGCTAGAAGCATTCGCTATCATTGTGATTCAAGCAGAGGAAAATCAAACCTGAGTCCTTAGTGGCGAAGGTGAGGCAAAGAACATGTTTCCTGATGGGATGGAGCAGCCGGAGGCTGTGTGGTTAGCTGCTGGGCTGAGCAGAAGGGACCTCACCAACACTAACGAAGGATAGGATGCAGAGGGACAGCTCTGGAGTTGTCTTCTGAAGAACTCATGCATGTTCATGACCTGAACTAGAAACTGCAATCCTTGGTCATCAGCCAAAGGAGAGGTTGCCTGCTCTGCGAGTTACACTGGTCTTCAGTGCAGGCACCACAAGGTATATCCCATAATAATCCCATAATAATATCCCATAAACAGCCTGCCAGGAGCCCCAGAGAAGCCTCATCTCCTGCCAACGACCTTCGCAGTTGGTCAGACTGGAAAGACAGTCTTTTTGCTTAAAATGAAAATGAAAAAAAAATCAAGAAAAAAAAATACCTGTTTTGTTAGCAAGGGCGCAGAGGGAGTACAGAACCCAGCTGGTGCAGCATATGGCTCCTCTTCTCCTGAGCCCAAGGTTTCCTCTGCGTGGTTTGTTCCTGGGCTGAGTCTGGTGCTGCTCATGCACCCAGCGATGGCATGACTGGTGGAGGTGGGAGCTGTAAATCTAGAAGTAGCTACTGTTTTTCTGTTGTTTTATGAGTGCTGTCTGAGTATTTCTGGGCTGGAGAGAGCTCTCTGTCATTAGTTCCAACTGCCTGCTAGAGGCACCTGGGGATTCCTTCCCTGGCAGGAACCAAACCAATAAGTAGTGTGTTTATGGCACTCACCATAGCTGAATTTACTACGGCAGACAAGAGCAAATCCTGAGAGTCTTGTATTGGTTTCAGACAGGCTGAAAATTGGTCTCCAGCTTAAGTCCAACTCTTGTGAATGAAGAAGAGTAAATCGCTGTTCATGCTCTTTCCCTTACCAGAGGGGCTTCAAAAGGTTGCCCTGGTGGTGGAGAAGCGGGGAAGGGTTGGAGAGTAATATGTTCTTCAGAGAGGACAGAAGAAAGCAAGAACTTGAACTGGGTGTAGGGGTTCCAGGATGTGTATCTAGGAAGCTTCCTTAGGAATCAGGATGGAGACTTACCAGAGGCTCTTCTGAGAGGGTGCTTCGTTGCTGAAAGTGCTCTGCACTTGCTGGGCAGGCTGCTGCCCTGCAAGCCCTGCTCAGCCAGTCAGCAACTGCAGCCCCTCCGAGGGGCTCACACTTGGTTCTTGCTGCCCTTTGGGACAAGAACCACCACCTCTGCTCTGGGTTCCTCCAGTGTTGTGCATGTGAGGTGAGAGCACACCTGGGACTGTCGGGTTGACCTGCGGTGGAACTGGAAGCAGTGCTGGACAAGTAGCAGAGCTTTGCTACTGGGACGGAGAATGGAGCAAGCTGGTGTTGAGGCTCAGCCATGTTTTGCTCCATACAGGTCCCAGTCCTAGAGCTGGAAGGAAGGTAAACATTGCTCCTGTGTTTGCCCAGCCGTGCAAGATTGCAATCATGTTGAAAAGGCAGGAGAGCCTCTGAGTTAGTGGGAAGAGTTGGTTGGACTATGTTGAGCACAGCAAGACTTTGCAAAGACTCACTAGGCAGGCAGGAAAAGCCACAACTGAGCTACCCAGGTAACCCTGCCTGCTTGCCTGCCCACGGGGACATCCAAAGAGTGACGGCCAGGTAAAACTGCTTCCGTGTGCTGATGGCAGATTGCTAACTGTGGCTGGTGGAGGTCAGATATCTTCTGAGAAAAGTGTTAGTTGTGTTGTGGAGAGACTGATCTGGCATGCACAGATGCGCAAGCAGGGTAAGGGAAAGCCGCATCTCTGAGCTGTGACTGGCAGTCCTCTTTGCAGGTGTGGTTTCCCAGGCTGGGGGTATGATGGCTTCAGATGAGCGAGAGTGTGCTGCCACATTGGTGCAGACATCACCAGACTGATGATGGTGGCTTTCTGCACACACTGGAGCAACCCCACCCTCCTCTGACCCTCCTCCTGCCTGAGCCTGCTCTGAGGATGAGCAGAAGGACACAGTGATTGTGCCAAGAAACATGGCTGTGGGACTGGGGGCTCCAGGCAGGGTTTGGCTCTGCACACCTTGCTTGTTGATGATTTTTGTGGTACGCTGATTTACACCAGTTAGGAAAAAGGCCACACTGAGGTGTGGGTTGCCCATCTGCATCCCAGATGACCACAGGCCCCACTATTGCTTGGATTAGAGAAATGTATTTATTTACTCTGGGTTAGAAAGATATCTCTCGAGCATGTACAGCAGCAACATCCCACACCATACACATCCCACACACACAGACAGCCCGCAGCCCACCCCCCATCCCAGGGGAGAACTTGGCCCCTGGGAGAGCAGAGCAGCCAGTACAGAAGCCATCACGGCCACCATCCATGAGCAATGCCAGCTGCTTTCTGCCCCGCCTTTGCTCACGTGGCTCTGCACCACACTGCCTGTCTCCCATGGGAACCACTCCAGCCAGATGGGACAGCGGGAGGCAGAAGGGAATGACTGACAGCAAACCAATGTGTCCAGAGTAGTGGGGCCACTGAGCAGAAGACTTGGAAGGATGACAGTCAGCAGGGAAGCTGGAGCTTTAGTCCTTGAACTCCAGCTGGGCTGAGGATCAGGAGCAAGTCTGAGTTGATTTCTTCCCTTGCACACAATATGTTGTCAGGAGATGGTTTAGGAGAACAGTTGGTACCCAGAAAGAGAAAGAATGGCAGGGCCAGAAGCAGGACATAGCAGGGGTTCTGACTTGCCTTTCCTAGCATCTTCTCTTGTCCAGTGGGAAAGGGTGGCCTGAGGCTGATGATGCAGCTGGGAGGAGCTTGGACACTAAGAAACGTGAAGGTGCTTGGAGGAACCGGAGGCGACTGTCAGGGAGTCCGGGTTCAGCTCACACCTGTTGTTCTCCTCATGCATCTGGGACACTTCAGTGGAGCCTGCCTCAAAGCCAGGCACGATGTGAGCAGCGTGCAACACATGCACCTCGTTGCGGTGCTTTTTCCTCAGGAGACAGCTGAAGACTTTTTTGAAGCCCTTACGGAAATGCTTGGAGACCAGGGCATAGACGATGGGGTTGAGGCAGGAGTTGGCATAGGCCATGCAGTGGGAAAGGAGGCGGAAGGCGTAGGTGGCCTGGTTGAAAGGGAAATCTCCATAGAGGTATCGGAGGATGACTACGTGGTAGGGCAGCCAGCACAGGCAGAAAAGGATGGTTACGATGATGATCATCTTGGTTACCTTCCGCTTGGCCTTCTTGGACTCTGACATGTCCTCCAGGGGTTCCACTGCTGTCCACAGGTACTTGATGGTCCTGGTGTAGGACAGGCTGATGACCAGCACTGGGATGACGTAGCCAAAGGCAAATGTGCTGGTGTCCATGACCTTGCGTCTCCACTCCTCCCAGCCAGGCATGCAGATGTAGCTGGACTCCCACTCAATCAGGTCGTAGTAGCTCAGGTAGGGCCCAGCAAAGACCACAGAGAGGCCCCAGATCACAGCCATGGCAGCCACCGCGTTGTAGGGAGTCCGCAGCTCCCGGGAGCGCAGCGGATAGCGGATGGCCAGGTACCTGGAGGGGAGAGCAAAGCAACCGGAGCTGAGATTTCAGCCAAGCTATGCCCATCCACATAAACACCAGGAACTAGAGGCTTTCCTTCATTCTCGAAGATCCCTGAGTAGTGGCCCTACATAACATCTCATGCCCTCTTAGAGATACAGTCCTGGGGAAGGCTGCTTTTCTCTTTGTAGCTGGGATGCTTGTCCTCCCGTAGGCCTAGGCTGGCTGAGTCATCTGTACATGGTGGGGTGGGTTATATCCTGAGCTAGGAACAGAGAAATGGGACTGTGGAGACCACACAGATATCCACTGCTTGGCAGAATTTGTACAGCAGGAAAAGGTCTGAACTGAGGTTTCAAGATCAGTGGAAGCTTCACTGGGTGATGGATGCAGTGCAGGCTCCTGCCCACTCAGGCCCTGTTTTCAGCCTTCTCCAGCTTTCAGATCAGGCTGGGAGGGAAAAGTTTTGCTCACCATAGCCAAGGCTGTGTCTGCCTCCGCCTGGGTACCAGTGGGGCCAGGTGAGCCCTTGCCTTCAGGTACCTGTCTCCTTATTCCAGCAACGGTGGCCAGACGCAGTGTGATGGCCGGCTCTGCTTCCCCACCTCCAGGCAACTCTGCAGGGCAAAGCCGGCAGAACTGCCACTCTGCTGCACACATTAGGCAGGAGAGGGAACAAACAGCACATGGGAATCTCTTTTCCCATGTTTGTCTTGGCACTCCTGCAGGAGCTGCAAGTAGATGTCGGAGAGAAGGTGGCTTGGTGCTTGTGGGTGAGAGCAGATAGATAAGACTGGCAGTTGGTCTAGAGGGTCACATGCGTGGCAAAACCCTTGCTCCTTGCTGATCCTTTTGTCCTGAAAGCTCCCAGCAGCTCTGTAAGAATCATTTAATGTCCTGCTGAAACGCAGCCACCTCTTGGGTGGAGCACTGCACAACAGCATACAAGTGCCACCAGAAAGGGGGAGAACACAGGCACCAATGCCCTGCCCAAGATGTCCTTTGGGAGGGTGTTTCTGAGGTACTGGCCCAGTTCTGAGCTGGCTGGAGCATCCCACTGCAGTCAGGTGATGTGGGTACAGGAAAACAGGAGGCTTAGATACTGCCATAAATCAACCATCTCTCGTGGCTGTCAGCGCTGGCCTGAGCCTGCTGCTTGGTATTGGTCAGGAGGCTGACAGGCCCTGGCTGAGGAGTGCCCAGCATAGAGAAGGTACAGGTGCTGGAAGAGATGCCACCTTTCAGGGAGCATGAGAAATCTCAGCTCTTCCTTGTGACAACAGCTAAAGCACACAACCACTAGAAACCCAGAGTGTGAGGTTTTCACTGGGGATTCTGCACCACCACCCTCCCCCTGGGATGCCAGCCTCTTGGGGTGGGAGAACTGCTGAAGCGTCACATCACTGCTGGACAGCAGGGCCCTGCTTCTGCATGAGGCACCTGGGAGCAGGATGAAGTGGGAGAGGGCTGGAATAGCCCAACCACACTTCTCACTGGGACTTAACCTGTCCCAGAGGTTCCCTGTTACTGGGACCTGGGAGCACATGTACCTTCTGCCTGCAGCCTTGTGAATCTTCTCGCTGCAGAGGGCTGTTTGGCCCTGTCTTGTCTTAGTACCCTTGGAAACAAGCACCATAAGCGAGATGGGCCATGCCATGGTCTGTGTATGGTAGGCAAGGCTGGGAGCATACCCCAGTGCTGGCCTCTTCCTCATCCTGCACCCCCAGGGTGGGCTCAGTCCGAAGCAGGGCAGATAGCAGCAGTCTTACCCTTAGGGAGAACAAGCCAGAGCCCTTGGGAACAATTTAGGTGGCACTGATAAGGCCAGAGTGGCCTAGGTGATCTCCCAAGAAGAAGCCTGGCTGGTGGTGTGGATGGCTTTCTGCACAGGGTGCTGCGGGGCCAGAAGGGCTGGGGAGGAGTGAGGCAGCAGGAGTTGTTAGGTGACAGGTTTTGTGCTGAGCTGGCAGCTCCAGGAGAACGAGAGATCCCTCTTGCACATTTATGTGGTTTATCCTACAGCGTCCTCTGCTTACCTTGCATCCTCACATGAAGCTTTTCTGCAGTGGTGGCTTGGGGATAGCTGTTACCCCTGGGGTGCTGCCTCTAATCTGGAGCTAGGTGACTCAGTTGGAGTGTGTGGCACAGCATGGAGCCGAGCTTGGCTCTCAAGTGCCCTAACCACAAGGCAAGGCTTGAAAACTCAGACAAGGAGCAGCACCAGCTTTGCACTGGGAGAGATGGAAGTGCTGCTTGGGGGTTGTTAGGGGAAAGCAGATAAAACCAGCCCCCAAATTGCCTTTGGCATGGGCCATTACCACTGAGGTTTGAGTGATTCGCCTCATGGTGAAGGGCCATGACCTTCCCATGCCCTCACTCCGCCCAGCTTCTCGCTATCCCCCTTCCCCAGCCCGACGGCATCATTACCTATCCACAGAGACAGCAGCCAGTGTGAAGCTGCTGGCGTACATGGTGAGGTAGATGAAAAAGTGGACGGCCTTGCAGATGAAGGAGCCGAAGACCCAGCCTTCAAGGGAGTAGATGGTGGCCTGGAAAGGCACGCAGAAGACAATGAAGAAGAAGTCAGCCAGGCTGAGGTTGAGGATGAAGAGGTTGGTAGTGTTGTGGCCCATCTGCCTATTGCGCAGCAGCACTGCCAGCACCAGGCTATTGCCAACTGTGCCCAGGAGGAAGATGAGGGAGAAGACCACAGGGACAATGACACTAGCAGGGCTGAACTGGTAACTGTCAGAGGAGTTCCAGTACCCAGCCAAGCTGGTGAAGTCCTCACGCTCCGTCATTCTGTGCCGTGGTGAGGTGTTGGAGCCTGTGTCAACACAGGGAGAGATGTGAGAAACTGGAGGAACATGGCTTAGCTGTTAGATTGCCTGGCGGGCCCATCGGCTGAGCAGAGCCAGAGCCCCCCACCCTCAGCTCTGTGACCCACACGGATTTCAGCAGTTCCCTCTGCTCACTGCTGGCCTGCAGGACAGGTGGGGTGAGGCTGGGGGTAAGGGGTGCCCCATTCTGGCCCTGCAAGGAATCCATACCCCAGGCTCAGACACTGCCTTGGACTTACGATGCTGGAGGTGAGGCCTGGTGGAGGGGAGAGGATAGCTTCTGTCCTCATGGGTGGAACAACCTCCTCCTCTGTGGGAGCAGGGAGCCAGGATCCTCACCTCCCAGCTGCTCCAGCTGATGGCAGGAGGGCTGTGAGATTTCTTCCCAGCAGCAGGGCTCCAACCTTGAACCACCCAGCTGGACAAGGTGAGGTGTTTGTTCCTCCGATACCAACACACAGTTTTATAGCTCTCCTTTTCCCCAGCCGTTTCAATACCTGCTCCAAAATAAACATCGTACACTACACACTAGCTGGAAATGCTTTTGGTGGTGACTGCTACCACATAGTACCATGTTGTGCCCAGGGGAGGACCTGTGAGGAGGGCAGCTCTGATGGGACCCCCATGTGTTGAATCAACACATGACTGGGGCTCTGCAGTGTTTGCATGGATGTGCTGTGGTTACTAGAGTGTGATCCAAGGCTGGCTCACCACAGGTATGGAGATGGCAAAATCTCTACAAGAAATCATTCTCTGCCTTGTGCACTCTGTTTCAAGTTCAGGAATTCCAGTTGCTCTCTAGGAGCACTGGCAATGCAAGTGCCTGGAGCAATATTTGAGCTGGCCTGCTGTGCACTGCCAACAGCTGGTACGGTCAAATGCCCTTCCTGGAGTGACAGCCTCTCCTCCTTCAGCACAGGAAGAACGTGCAGTTAGCTGGGAGTTGGGCTCTACTCTCTGGGACCCAGAAGGTCACTGCACTTCATTTGTAGAGGTGTAGATCGCTCCCTTGGACAGTTACCCATTCTGAAGCAGACGAACGTGAGACGAATTTGCCTTGTGGCAAGTGCAGCACAGAAACTTTAGACTCTTCTGCTTTGTAGAAACCTTGAGGTTGCTTATTTGTGCTGCTTGTTATGGCAGAGGGATGAAGTAACTCCTCTGGAAAGGTGAGATGACCAGCACTGAGATGCAAGCTATTTATTTTTGCTAGGTGTGATCTCAGCTCTGCCTTTGTGCATGAACAAAGCCAATTAAAATGGCAGCGTCATTCTCAGTACAGCCAAAAGTCCACCCTGCAGCCACAGAAGGAACTGAGCACCCCGTGGATATATGAATGTATGGGGAGAGTGGAGTTCACCCAGCCCTGCCAGAGAGTCTGGCCCCAGTGTCTGGTTGAGGGACTGGGGCTCTTCCCATGCTGCTTAACTCCCTTGGGACCAGGGAGCTTCCCTGTACGCAGGGGAGAACAGCTCAGGCTTTCAGGAGTGTTTTATTCTTGCTGCTATTTGATTGCACTGCGTTAGGCTGTGCTCAGTACCATACCCTATGCATGGCTGCGGCACTGAGATCCTTCCACAGGTCTGAGAAAAGCATTAGCAAAGCTGGAGAGCATCTGACAGCTCAGCCAGAAACCAGCTTACTTTTATCACCCGTCCAGATAGCACCTGTGTTTTCTGGTAGGGTGAGTGGCTGTCTCACCCCGCCCCCTGCCACGCTTCTCATCACCAAACACCCTTCTTTTGCTCTCTGTCTAGTAAGGCAGATGAGCCACAATCAGCCCTCTTCAAAGGCTGTTCTAAAGAGAACAAAAAGACCTCCGTACCTCTCTGCAAATCAAAGGCGGCAACCCTGCGAACAACCCCTCACTGGTACGATCTGCTGTGGAATCACTTCAGAGTGCTGGCACGTCACACAGCCTGCCTACAGTCCAGATCTGATGTCCCTTGATGTGCATGCGAGCAGCTCATGCTTTACGTGGGAAAATCTGACTGTCAGGGAGTCTGTCATAATTTATCACTCAGCTCCAAGTACATCTCTTGAGCCTGGAAACAGGAATTCAGGGAGCTTGGTAAGTTCTTTTCAGGGACAGCAGCGGCCAGGAGCACAGTGCCTGTCAGGAGGTGGTGGCAGGCTGCTAAGTGCCTGGCTGTGTGTCCCTGCCACAGCTTTACGGTTCTCCCTGGTTGCCCACAGTATGACCTGTCTGCACGAAAGCCAAGGCGTGTTTTGTTCCCCTTTACAGATGGGAGCTAAGACACCAGGAATGTAAAGAGGTGGCTTAGCAGCTACGAGGGCACTCACTGATGGAGAAATGAATGAATGAATGAAGAAATGAATGTTTACCTCTACTCTGTTAGTTCTGAAACCCACCTCTGCACACAGCGCTGCCTGCAGAGACAGGACAGTGTCTGGAACAGGCACAGAGAGAGAGCAGCGCTACCCCCCCGATCTCTTTACATACAAAGTCTCACGGAGTAAGCGTGGGATGTCTCCCAGCCCCAGTTCAGCATCTTCTCAGGAAGCTGCCAGTAACCCCCACCCGCCACTCTGTTGTCCTTTGGAAGCATTTTGTAACCATTTCACACCCTACCGTTTTGTTAGAGGGTTTATGGTGATGCTCCTGATTTCATTTGGTTCTGAACAGCCTTGACTGGCAGTGAATGAGAGGGGGACAGATACTGTGAACAGAGAGAAAAAGGAGACTACAGGTAACAGGGTTCCTCTCCCACATCTGCTGCACAGGGTTGGCAGGGGCAAAGGTGATGGGACAGAGGAGTCGTATTGCCAGGGATGGGACCTGATTCAGTGGCAAAGTTGGGACTGTAATCCAAGAGACCCAAGGGTTCAGTTAAGGGTGGGCAGGGAGACGGGTTCTCAGTGCCTGTGCAGTGAAGGCAGCAGCAGAACCAGCACAGACTGCTGGCGGGGCAGGCAGCAGGTCATGACAGGGGCACACCGGAGAGCGGCACAGCTCCTGCACCGAGGGCAAGCCGAGGAGGGCAGGAGGAGGCAGGGTAAGGGCACAGGCAGGAGTGGGGTGGGGGGGGGGGGAACGGAGGGGAGGACACACAGTCAGGAGGAGAGAAGCAGGCAGTCTGGGCTCCCTGTTTCAGTGGGCTTGGCAGTCCACTCGGGCTCGCTCTGCTGCTGTCCCCAGCAGAGTGCCTCCGTTTCCCATCTGTGCAGCAGCGCTCTGTGCAGGTGCCTCGTTTGCCCTGCCGGGGGACAAGCCCCCCTTTGCTTGCCAAGCTCAGGCGCTCAGCCTGGGAGCCC
>VXAV01010388.1:0-10808 GCA_013399715.1 Alectura lathami
GCGCTCGGAGTCCTGTCTGCGCCGGGCTGGAGGGCTGGCGCAGGTGGGGGGGGCAGCTTTCCGGTTTTTGGGGTTTTTCCGGTTCATGGTTTTGGCGCGCGGGGCGATCGCCTTTGTCCGGGGTGGTCGCGCTGGCGTGTCTGTGAGACCTTACCTTTTGCTGTAAGTTAATTGTTCTACTTCACATCTTTTTTCATAAACAAAGTTTAATTATATTTAGTCCCGAGTTCTACCTTTTACTTTTTTTCTTAACTTTCTCCCTTTTCCCCCCCTCCGTTTTTTTTTAACTCTCAGCCAGCAGCCACCGGCGGCTGCTGGCAACTTTTGAGCTTGCTCGGCAAAGGGGGAGGGGAAAGCCACTACACCTTTCTTGCTTGTTTCCTAGATTTGTACATTTCCTACATCTTTGCCTCTCCACCTCTCTGCCTCTCTTCCTCCCTAGAATTCTTTTATGCTTGCTTCCTACCTTTGTACATTTCCTACCTCTCTATATCTTTACCTCTCTTCCTCCCTAGTAATCTTTCTTGCTTACTTCCTGGCTTTGTACATGTCCTACCTCTCTATTACCCTAACTCTCTAACCCTCTACCTTCCTAGAATTCTTTCCTGCTTGATTCCTATCTTTGTACATTTCCTGCCTCTTTACCTCTCTACATCTCTTCCTCCCTGCATCCCTAGAGTCCTTTCTTCCTTGCTTCCTAGGTTTCTACATTTCCCACGTTTACCTCTCTACATCTCTTCATCTCTATCAACATCTCTACCTCAACAGAATTCTTTCCTGCTTTCTTCCTAGCTTTCTACATTTGTTACCACTCCACCACTCACCCTCTCTACCTCCCTAGATTAATTACTTGCTTGCTTCATAGGTTTGTATGTTTCCTATCCAGCTCTCTACCACTCTACCTCCCTAGAATGTTTTCTTGCTTGCTTCCTAACTTTGTAACTCTCCTACCTCTTTACCTCTCATCCTCTCTACCTATATACCTCCGGAGAATTCATTCTTGCTTTCTTCCAAGTTTTGTAGTAGCCCTACCTCTCAACCTCTCAACCTCTATACTTCCCTAGAATAATTTCATGCTTGCTTCCTAGCTTTGTACATTTCCTACCTCTATGCTCTCTACCTCCCTAGAATTCTTTCTTTCTTGCTTCCTAGCTCTGTACATTTCATACCTCTCCACCACTCTACCTCCCCAGAATTACTTCTTGCTTGCTTCCTAGATTTGTACATTTCCTAACTCTCTACATGCCTACCTTCCTAGAATTATTTCTTGCTTCCTCCTAGCTTTGTACATTTCCTACCAATCTACATCTATACCTCTTTGCCTCTCTACCTCTCTACCTCCCTTGAATTCATTCTTGATTGCTTCCTATCTCTACACATTTGTTATGTGTCTACATCTAAACCTCTCCCCATCCCTGGAATTATTTTTTCTTGATTCCTATCTTTGTGCATTTTCTACCTCTCTACTTCTCTACCTCCCTAGAATTCTCACTTTCTTGCTTCCTAGCTTTGTACATTTGTTGCCTCTCTACCTCTCTGCCTCCCTAGAATTCTTCCTTGATTGCTTCCTAGCATTGCACATTTACTACCTCTCTACCTCTCTACCTCCCCAGAGTTAATTCTTGCTTGCTTCCTAGCTTTTTACATTTCCTACATCTCTACATGTCTACGTCCCTAGAATTATTTCTTGCTTCCTTCTAGCTTTGTACATTTCCTACCACTCTGCCTCTCTGCCTCTCTGCCTCTCTACCTCCCTTGAATTCATTCTTGATTGCTTTCTATCTCTGCACATTTCCTATGTGTCTACATCTATACCTCTCTCCATCCCTGGAGTTATTTCTTTCTTGATTCCTATCTTTGTGCAATATCTACCTCTCTACTACTCTACCTCCCTAGAATTCTTGCTTGCTTGCTTCCTAGCTTTGTACATTTCCTGCCTCTCTACCACTCCACCACCTTAGAATTCTTTCTTGCTTGCTTCATTGCTTTGTACATTCATTTTCTCCCTACCTCTCTACCTCCCGCGAATTCATTCTTGTTTGCTTCTAAGCATTGTACATTTCCTACCTCTCTACATCCCCACCTCCCTAGAATTCTGTCTTCCTTGCATCCTAGCTTTGTACATTTCCTGCTTCTTTACCTTTCTACCTACCTAGAATTCTTGGTTCCTTGATTCCTGGCTTTGTACATTTTCTTCCTCTCTACATATGTACCACTCTACCTCCCTAGAATTCTTTATTGCTTGCTTCCAAGCAATGTAATTTTCCTACCCACCTACATCTACACCTTCCTCGCATTCTTTCTTGCTTGCTTCCAAGATTTGCACAATTCCTAAGACCTTTACCTCTCTAACTCTCTACATCCCTACCTCCCCAGAATTCATTCTTGCGTGCTTCCTGGCTTTGTACATTTCCTACCACTCTAAATCTATACCTATCTACCTCCCTAGAATTCTTTCTTGCTTGCTTCCTAGCATTCCACATTTACTACCTCTCTACCTCTCTACCCCTCCACCTCTCTACCTCCCCAAAATTCTTGCTTGCTTGCTTCCTAGATTTGTACATTTCCTACCTCACTACATGCCTACCTCCCTAGAATTATTTCTTGCTTCCTCAAAGCTATGTACATTTCCTACTGCTCTGCCTCTCTGCCTCTCTGCCTCTCTACCTCTCTATCTTCCATGAATTCATTCTTGATTGCTTCCTATCTCTGCACATTTCCTATGTATCTACATCTATACCTCTCTCCATCCCTGGAGTTACTTCTTTCTTGATTCCTATCTTTGTGCAATATCTACCTCTCTACTTCTCTACCTCCCTAGAATTCTTGCTTGCTTGCTTCCTAGCTTTGTATATTTCCTACCTCTCTACATGTCTACGTCCCTAGAATTATTTCCTGCTTCCTCCTAGCTTTGTACATTTCCTACCGCTCTGCCTCACTGCCTCTCTGCCTCTCTACCTCTCTACCTCCCTTGAATTCATTCTTGATAGTGTTCTATCTCTGCACATTCCTATGTGTCTGCATCTTTACCTCTCTCCATTCCTGGAATTATTTCTTTCTTGATTACTAGCTTTGTGCATTTTCTACCTCTCTTCTTCACTACCTCCCTAGAATTCTCACTTTCTTGCTTCCTAGCTTTGTACATTTCCTGCCTCTCTACCACTCCACCACCTTAGAGTTCCTCTGTACCTCCATAGAATTCCTCCCTGCGTGCTTAATATCTTTGTACATTTCCTACCTCTCCCCATGTTCACCTCTCTACCTCCCTCTAATTTATTCTTGCTTGCTTCCAACCTTTGTACACTTCCTACATCTCTACCACTCTACCTCTCTACCTAACTAGAATTCTTGCTTGCTTGCTTCCAAGCTTTGTACATTTCCTACTTCTCTACCTCTCTACCTCCCTAGAATTCTTTCTTGCTTGACTCCTAGCTTTGTTCATTTCCTACCCCTCTACCTCTCTACATCTCCTCCTCCATAGAATTGTTTCTTGCTTGCATCCTAGCATTGTACATTTCCTACAGCTCTACCTCGCTACCTCTTTACATCCCTAGAATTCTTTGTTGCTTACTTCTTAGCGTTGCACTTTTCCTACCTCTCTACCTCTCTGCCTCCCTAAAATTCATACTTGCTTGCTTCCTAGCTATCTTCACTTCCTACCTCTCCACCTCTCTACTTCTCTACCTTTCTACCTCCCTACAATTGGTTGCTGCTTGCTTCCTACCATTGTACATTCACGACCTCTCTACCTCTCCACCTATCTACCTCCCTAGAATTATTTCTTCCTTGCTTCCTATCGTTGTACATTTCCTAACTCTCCTCTTTGCTACAATTCTTGCTTGCTTGCTTCCCATCTTAATACATTTCCTACCTCTCTACCTCTCTACCTCCCTAGAATTCTTACTCGCTTGCTTCCTAGATTTGTACATTTCCAACCTCTCTACTTCTATACATCTCCACCTACATAGAATTCTTGCTTGCTTGCTTCCAAGCTTTGTACATTTCCTACCTCTCTACCTCTCTACCTCTTTACAATTTGTTCTAGCTTGCTTCCTGCCTTTGTACATTTCCTACACCTGTGCCTCTCTACCTCTCTTCCACCCTCCGATTCTCCCTTGCTTGCTTCAGAGTTTTGCAGATTTCCTACATCTCGACCACTCTGCCTTCATAGACCTCTTGCTTGCTTGCTTGCTAGCTTTGTACTTTTACTAACTCCCTACCTCTCTACGTCTCTACCTCTCTACCTCCCTTGAATTCTTTCCTTCTTGCTTCCTACCTTTGCAAATTTCCTACCTCTCCACCTCTCTACCTCTCTGCCTACCTGGAATACTTCCTTCCTTGCTTCCCAGCTTTCTACATTTCTGGCCTCTCTACCTCTCAACCTCTCTACCTAGCCTCAAATTATATCTTGCTTGCTTTCTTCCTTTGTATACTTCCCACCACTCTACCTCTATACCTCCCTCTAATTCTTTCTTGCTTGCTTCCTACCTTTGTACATTTCCTACCTCTCTACCTCTCTACCTCTCTACCTCTCTACCTCTCTACCTCTCTACCTCTCTACCTCTCTACCTCTCTACCTCTCTACCTCTCTACCTCTCTACCTCTCTACCTCTCTACCTCTCTACCTCTCTACCTCTCTACCTCTCTACCTCTCTACCTCTCTACCTCTCTACCTCTCTACCTCTCTACCTCTCTACCTCTCTACCTCTCTACCTCTCTACCTCTCTACCTCTCTACCTCTCTACCTCTCTACCTCTCTACCTCTCTACCTCTCTACCTCTCTACCTCTCTACCTCTCTACCTCTCTACCTCTCTACCTCTCTACCTCTCTACCTCTCTACCTCTCTACCTCTCTACCTCTCTACCTCTCTACCTCTCTACCTCTCTACCTCTCTACCTCTCTACCTCTCTACCTCTCTACCTCTCTACCTCTCTACCTCTCTACCTCTCTACCTCTCTACCTCTCTACCTCTCTACCTCTCTACCTCTCTACCTCTCTACCTCTCTACCTCTCTACCTCTCTACCTCTCTACCTCTCTACCTCTCTACCTCTCTACCTCTCTACCTCTCTACCTCTCTACCTCTCTACCTCTCTACCTCTCTACCTCTCTACCTCTCTACCTCTCTACCTCTCTACCTCTCTACCTCTCTACCTCTCTACCTCTCTACCTCTCTACCTCTCTACCTCTCTACCTCTCTACCTCTCTACCTCTCTACCTCTCTACCTCTCTACCTCTCTACCTCTCTACCTCTCTACCTCTCTACCTCTCTACCTCTCTACCTCTCTACCTCTCTACCTCTCTACCTCTCTACCTCTCTACCTCTCTACCTCTCTACCTCTCTACCTCTCTACCTCTCTACCTCTCTACCTCTCTACCTCTCTACCTCTCTACCTCTCTACCTCTCTACCTCTCTACCTCTCTACCTCTCTACCTCTCTACCTCTCTACCTCTCTACCTCTCTACCTCTCTACCTCTCTACCTCTCTACCTCTCTACCTCTCTACCTCTCTACCTCTCTACCTCTCTACCTCTCTACCTCTCTACCTCTCTACCTCTCTACCTCTCTACCTCTCTACCTCTCTACCTCTCTACCTCTCTACCTCTCTACCTCTCTACCTCTCTACCTCTCTACCTCTCTACCTCTCTACCTCTCTACCTCTCTACCTCTCTACCTCTCTACCTCTCTACCTCTCTACCTCTCTACCTCTCTACCTCTCTACCTCTCTACCTCTCTACCTCTCTACCTCTCTACCTCTCTACCTCTCTACCTCTCTACCTCTCTACCTCTCTACCTCTCTACCTCTCTACCTCTCTACCTCTCTACCTCTCTACCTCTCTACCTCTCTACCTCTCTACCTCTCTACCTCTCTACCTCTCTACCTCTCTACCTCTCTACCTCTCTACCTCTCTACCTCTCTACCTCTCTACCTCTCTACCTCTCTACCTCTCTACCTCTCTTTCTTGCTTGCTTCCTAGCTTTGTACATTTCCTACCTCTCTACCTCTCTACCTCCCTAGAATTCTTACTCGCTTGCTTCCTAGATTTGTACATTTCCAACCTCTCTACTTCTATACATCTCCACCTACATAGAATTCTTGCTTGCTTGCTTCCAAGCTTTGTACATTTCCTACCTCTCTACCTCTCTACCTCTTTACAATTTGTTCTAGCTTGCTTCCTGCCTTTGTACATTTCCTACACCTGTGCCTCTCTACCTCTCTTCCACCCTCCGATTCTCCCTTGCTTGCTTCAGAGTTTTGCAGATTTCCTACATCTCGACCACTCTGCCTTCATAGACCTCTTGCTTGCTTGCTTGCTAGCTTTNTGCTTGCTTTCTTCCTTTGTATACTTCCCACCACTCTACCTCTATACCTCCCTCTAATTCTTTCTTGCTTGCTTCCTACCTTTGTACATTTCCTACCTCTA
This sequence comes from Alectura lathami, assembly GCA_013399715.1. NCBI lineage: Eukaryota > Metazoa > Chordata > Aves > Galliformes > Megapodiidae > Alectura > Alectura lathami. Next base: position 6,425 of record VXAV01010388.1, read on the forward strand.
TACCTCTCTACATCTTTTCCTCCCTGGAAATTTTTCTTGCTTCCTTCCTGCCTTTGTACATTTTAGGCATCTCAACCACTCTGCATCTCTACCTCCCGAGAATTCTTCCTTGCTTGCTTCCTAGCATTGTACATTTCCTACCTCTCTAACACTACCTCTGTGCCTCCTTAGAATTCTTCCTTGCTTGCTTCCTAGTATTGTATATTTCCTAACTTTTTAGTTCTCTGTCTCTCTAAACCCCTAGAATTCTTTCTTGCTTGCTTCCTAGCTATGTTCATTTCCTACCTCTCTACTTCTCTACATGTCCTCCTCCATAGAATTCTTGCTTCCTTGTTTCCAAATTTTCCACATTTACTAACTTTCTACCTCTCTACCTCGCTAGAATTCTTTCTTGCTTGCTTCCTAGTTTTGTGCATTTCCTACCGCTCTACTTCTCTATGTATCCACCTCCATAGAATTCTCACTTGCTTGATTTCTAGCTTTGTACATTTCAGGCATCTCAACCACTCTGCCTCCATAGACTTCTTTCTTGCTTGCTTCCCAGCTTAGTACATTTCCTACCTCTCTACCTCTCTACCTCTCTGCCTCCCTAGACTTCCTCCTTGCTTCCTTCCTACCATTGGGTATTTCCTAACTCTCTACCTCTTTATCTAAGTCCCTAGAATTCTTTCTTGCTTGCTTCCTAGCTTTGTACATTTCCAGCCTCTCCACCTCTTTGCCTCTCTACATATCTACCTCTCTACAATTCCTTCTTGCCTGCTTCCTAGCTTTCTACTTTTCCTACCTCTGTACCTGTCTACCACTCCACCTCCCTAGATTGCTTGCTTGCTTCCAAGCTTTGTGCATTTACTAACTCTCTACCACTCTACCTCTCTACCTACATCCCTAGAATTCCTTCTTGCTTACTTCCTAGCTTTGAACATTTCATCCCACTTTAACACTCTACCTCCCTAGAATTCTTTCTTGCTTACTTCATAGCTTTGTTCATTACCTACTTCGCCACCTCTCTACTTCTCTACCTCCCTAGATTTATTGCTTGCTTGCTTCCTAGATTTGTACATTTCCAACCTCTCTACTTCTCTACATCTCCACCTCCATAGAATTCTTGCCTGCTTGCTTCTAAGCTTTGTACATTTACTTACTCTCTACCTCTCTACCACGCTAGAATTCTTTCTTGCTTGCTTCCTGACTTTGTACATTTCCTACCTCTCTATCTTTCTACGTCTCTACCTCCCTCGAATTCTCGCTTACTTGCTTCCTAGCTTTGTACATTTCCTACATATTGACCACTCTGCCTCCATAGACTTCCTTCTTGCTTGCTTCCTAGCTTTGTACATTTCCTACATCTTTATGTCTCTACCTCTCTACCTCCCTAGAATTCTCCCTTGCTTGCTTCATAGCTTTGTACATTTCGCACCTCTCTACCTCTCTACATATCTACCTCCCTAAAATTCTTTCTTGCTTCCTTCTTATCTTTGAACATTTCCTACCTCTCTAACTCTCTACCTCTCTGCCTCCCTAGAATTCTTCCTTGCTTGCTTCCTAGTAATGTATATTTCCTAACTTTTTAGCTCTCTGTCTCTCTAAGTCTATAGAATTATTTCTTGCTTGCTTCCCAGCTTTGTACATTTCCTACCTGTCTAACACTCCACCTCCCTAGAATTCTTGCTTGCTTGCTTCATAGCTATGTTCGTTTCCAACATCTCTACTTCCATACATGTCCACCTTCATAGAATTCTTGCTTCCTTGCTTCAAACCTTTCCACATTTATTAACTCTCTACGTCTCTAACTCGCTAGAATTCTTCTTTGCTTGCTACCTAGCTATCTACACTTCCGGCCCCTCAACCTCTCTACCTCTATACGTACCTGTAATTCTTCCTTGCTTGCTTCCTAACTTTATACATTTCTGGCCTCTACCTCTCTACCTCCCACAAATTATACCTTGCTTGCTTTCTTCCTTTGTATATTTCCTACCTCTTCAGCTCTCTACCTCACTAGAATTCTGTCATCCTTGCTTCCTAGCTTTGTAAATTTCCTACTTCAATACCTTTCTACACCTTTTCCTTCCTGGAAAACTTTCTTGATTGCTTCATATCTTTGTACATTGAAGAATGTCAACCACTATACAGCTCTAACACACTCTCCCTTAACACTAAACACTAAACCATTACAGTCGCCCTAACCCTAAAACCATAACACTAACCCTAATCATAACCCTTTAGAGATTTGTAGTGATCTGTAGGATTTTATAGAGCTTTGTAGGGCTCTGTAGGGCTCTGTAGATATTTGCAGTCCTCCACTGGGCCCTGCAGTTCTAGCCCTAACCCTAACGCTAATCCTAATAACCCTAACAATATCCCTATCCGTAACCCTAAACCTAAAACCTAACCCAAATCACAAACACTAACCGTAACACTATCCCTTAACACTAACACTAAACCATAACCGTAACCCTAAACGTAACCCTAAACGTAACCCTAACCCTAACCCTAACCCTAACCCTATCTCTAACCCTAACCCTAACCCTAACCCTAATAACCCTAACCCTAACCCTAAACCTTACCCCGTAGAGATTTGTAGTGCTCTGTAGGTCTCTGTAGGGCTCTGTAGTGCTCTGTAGGACTCTGTAGGCCTCTGTAGAGATTTGTAGGGTTCTGTAGGTCTCTGTAGGACTCTGTAGGGCTTTGTAAGAATCTGTAGGGCTCCGAAGGGCTTTGTAGGTCTTTCTAGGGCTCTGTAGAGTTCTACAGGGATCTGTAGAGATTTGTAGGCCTCCGTAGGTCACTGTAGAGATTTGTAGGGCTCTGTAGTGCTCTGTAGGGCGCTGTAGTGCTCTTTAGGGCTCTGTAGAGATTTGCAGTTCTCTACCGGACTCGGCAGTTCTAAACCTAACCCTAATCCTAACCCTAACCCTAACCCTAATCCGAATAACCCTAAAACAGACCCTATCCATAACCCCAACCCTAAACCCTAACACTAATCACAAACCGTAACCACAAAACTCTACCTTAACACTAAACACTAAACCATAAACGTAACCCTAACCCTAACCCCAACCTTAACCCTAACCCTAATCCTAACCCTAACCCTAATCCTAACCCTAACCCTAACCCAAACTCTAACCCTAATCCGAATAATCCTAACACTGACCCTATCCATAACCCTAACCCTAAGCCCTAACCCAAATCCCATACCCTAACCATAACACTCTCTGTTAACACTAAACACTAAACCATAACATTAACCCTAACCCTAACCTTAAACCTAGGCCTAACCCTTAACCTTACCCTAACCCTTACCCTAACCCTAACCCTAAGCCTGTGGAGATTTGTATGGCTCTGTAGGTCTCTGTAGGGCTTTGCAGTGATCTGTAGGAATATGTTGGCCTCTGTAGAGATTTGTAGTGCTCTGTAGGGCTCTGTAGGTCTCTGTAGGGCTTAGTGAGGATCTCTAGAGCTCTGTAGGGCTCCAAAGGGCTCTGTAGGTCTTTGTAGGTCTCTGAAGAGGTCTACAGGGCTCTGTAGAGTTTTTCAGGGCTCTGTAGGTCTTTGTAGATATTTGTAGGGCTCTGTAGGGCTCTGTAGAGCTTTGCAGTCCTCTACCGGGCCCTGCAGTTCTAACCCTAACTCTAATCCTAACCCTAATCCTAATCGGAATAACGCTAACACTGACACTATCCTAAACCCAAACCCTAATAACAAACCCTAACCATAACACTCTCCCTTAACATTAAACACTAAACTCTAAACCATAAACCTAACCCTAACACTAACCTTAAACCTAAGCCTAACCCTAACCCTAATAACTCTAACCCTAATAACCCTAACCCTAACCCTGTAGAGATTTGTAGGGCTCTGTAGACCTCTGTAGAGCTCTGTAGGACTCTGTAGGCCTCTGTAGAGCTATGTAGGCTCTGTAGGGCTCTGTAGGTCTCTGTAGGGTTTTGTGAGTCTCTGTAGTTCCCTGTAGGTTTCCGAAGGGCTCTGTAGGTCTTTGTCGGGCCCTGTAGAGGTCTACAGGGCTCTGTAGAGATTTGTAGGTATCTGAAGGTCTCTGTAGAGATTTCCAGGGCTCTGTAGAGCTCTGTAGAGATTTGCAGTCCTTTACTGGGCTCTGCAGTTCTAACCCTAACGCTAACCCTAATCCTAATAACCCTTGCACTGACCCTATCCATAACCCTAACCCTGAACCCTAACCCTAATCACAAACCCTAACCGTAACACTCTCCCTTAACACTAAACACTAAACCATAAACGTTACCCGAACCTTAGCCGTAACCCTAAGCCTAACCCTAACACTAATAACCCTAACCCTAACCCTAATCCTAAACCTGGCATATCGCAGATCAATCAGCAAGGCATTCATAGGTAAAAGGCAGCAAAA
>VXAV01010389.1:20994-41401 GCA_013399715.1 Alectura lathami
AAAAAAAAAGTAAGTAAACAAAATAAGGAAAAGATTACTCATATTCCCACTTTTATTTCTTTAAACTTATCTTTAATGATGAGCAAGAAACCTCCACTAGGGATAGAACCAAAGCCTCACTTTATACAGCAACCACTAAAACTGTTATTTTTTATTTCGTTCGATCAAAGATTATCCTGTGCTAAGACCACAGATTTAAATTGACTTGATTAAAGGTGTGACATATTCAGAATTAAATTGTAAAAGCTTTAGGCATGAACACTTACAGCCATAAATAATTAGATTCTGAACTGAATCTTTTTTTTTCGTGTGATATACACTACATTCTTCCCAGTGAACAGAAAATTCTGGCACACTCTGACACAAAAGAAAAAGCATATATGCAAAAGCCTGCTGGTTTTAGGTGGAAGAGTTTACAGAAACACTCTATGTTAAAGAAAGAAACAAAATGATGCTGTGGAAAAAGCTCCCCCTTGTAGAATTTCATGTGAACATCCACGAGCGCCTTTCCAGTTTTGTTACCTCACTGGGAAATTGTCTTGATTTCAGAAATAACAATGAAAAAAATGGTTAGAAGTGCATGACTGCTCTAAATTATAAGAGTTATGTAACTTAGTGAACATTATATTGGCATTTTGAGATTAATTGCTTTCCCCAGAACAGTAAGGAAAGATGAACCTCTCAGGATCAGATTCTTGGATAAAATAGGGGTAAAAGCAAAAGTTCTGCCTTGGCCTACACTGGTGAGTTACCACATTTGAAATGTCTTTTACTTGCAAGCAGAGATGCTGCTGTTGTAATCACAGGTCTAATAAGATAATAGCTTTAACAGAATCCATAAAGTAGTTGTAATTATTTTTGTGTGAATCCACATATATGACATGTGATTTTTGTTTCATATTCAGTCTTAAGAAGAAAGAAAATTTTAAATAAATCTGTAAGTTGCATTTTTGATGGAATATTTAAACCTGACAATCATAATGGATTTTATGTTAAAAAAATAAAAAATAGAATGAAAAAAATAAAACAACTCCCTTGAATCCTGCTCCAGATGTCTTAAAAGGAGTGAAACTATTGAGATTTAAATTGTATTAATTTCAGAATCATAACATTATTCAAATGGAACTACAGGTATTCTCTATGGGAAATACTTAATTGAAAGATTCCAGAAGCTTTGCTTTATATTATCATGGTAAGGAAACTGTTCTGTAATACTGATTTTTGTGACCCTCTACAATTACACTCATTCAACTTTTATCTGAACATGGAATATTCTTTCAGAGTTCATTTGAAAACCAAAGGATAACACAAAAATAATTTTTATATTTTCACGTTGTAATGACTTTCATCCAAGAATCCCTTGGCAGCTTAAAATATTAATTAAATGAGCCTGCCTGGCATATAGGCAAAGATTCTGTTTTATAGGTGAGTAAACTGATGTAGAGAGACTGAGCAGCAGACACAGAAGCTAAGGTCTGTGTTGCAGGGTGCCTTCAGCTACAACAGCAATGAAATATGTTTATAATAATCTAAACGTGTAATTAAGCCTTATTACTGTTAATTCATTTCCTTATTTTCTGACTGCATTAGAAATGCAGAAAATGGTACTTAACTGCTGTCCCAATTTGAAGTCAGACACCGAAGAAGAGTGTGGTGGATTCAGAGCTCAGGTACACACTGGCTCACTGTGCGGTGCAGCATCCAAGAGATTTCAATGCCACTGCTTCTCCAAAATCATAGCCCAGATTACACACACACACACACACACGCAAAAAAAAAAAATGACTTCATAAAATGATTTGAGGAGAATCTGGAAGCTTTTCAATAATCTATAAACTACATAGAAAATCTTCAGACCTTCAGAGTCTATGCAGAGGGAACTGGGAACTGGGACTTTTATCTTTTTATATAATCTGATCTTATTTTCATCTATAGCTTGCTTTGCCCTGCTTTCTCAGCAGTAATGCTTATATTCTCCAAGTAATATTTTAGCCTTTTTTTTTTCTCTGAGCTTGATCCTTTAACTCCAAAAACTGCAATCTTTTGTGTTCCTTTTTTCCCCGCCACAGGCAGCATGGGTAGTCTCCATGAAGGTTAGTAGAAATTACAGGTACGGAAAGTAATATTTCCCTTCAATCACTAACGGTTATCTTGCTGGGTCATGTAACTAGCTTGATAATGATGAAAATCCAGATTTATTTGTACAGCCACCATTGCAGGTATTGGGAATGTGATTAACCTCACCCCATCTAGCTGTCAAAAGGTCCTCTGTCATTTTACAGAACCATTGAGGCCCCTGTCAGTAGTCACTGGAGAAAACAAACATCTCCAGAGACATTTATTTTAGGTTGGGCTGGTTCAGCTTCTGTGGTGCCTGAATGTCTGTGAATTGCAGAGGAATCCTGTAATACGGACCTAATCTGCCCATAAATGGCGCAAGTTCAGTAAAACTTAAAAAAAAAAAAAAAAAAGCCATAGGATATCCATCATTCTTCCTTCGCATGAAGTAGGTGATGCAGGGAGACATGTTAATGGTTTCAGTGTGACTACATCTCTGTCACACCAGCAATTTCAGATGCTCAAATGTAGTAAGGAAGAAACTAAGCTTCTGCAGTTACGTGAAGTACATTAATTTACTGACAGATTAGATATGGAACGAAGTTCATGGATTCAATGTATTGCAATGTATCGCATCAACTTTCACTTGCAAAAACAAATTGAATTTTTGCAACTCCCGTATAAGTTTTAACTCCTGTAACTCCTGTATCTTGACTGCTGATTCTACAGTCTTTAGTTCCTGTCTTGATTGTGCTTGGCATTTTTGATTCCAAATTACACTACTAGCACACAGTTACCCATATTTAAAAGACCTCATCATGAAGAACCAGAGTGATATTTGTTCCTGTCATCTTTCTCTTTATTTTTTTTAATCTTTCTCTTTATTTTTTTTTTTTAATCTTTCTCCAACAATTCTGCAATTCAGCTGACTAGTCTTCTGTGGCAAAGTATTATTCATGCCTACAGTTTATTCTCTTATAATTACATGTAAAGTAGTACCACCCTTCTTCCTAGGCTCAACTTCACTCTTAATTTCTGACTCTCCTACCTCCTCACACCTAAATGGCACAGTGGGAATGAGGAATAGGGTCAATCCACAGTATTTTATTGATTCTTCATCAGATTTTTCCCCTGCTCCAGTGTGGAGTCCTTCCCGGAGGACATACAGTCCAGCATGGGCCTGTTCTGTGGGGTGCGTCCTTCAGGATCGGACTGCTCCAGCACGGGGCCCCACGGGCAGCAGCTCCCCCCGGCCCCTGCTCCACCGCGGGCTCCTCCCCACGGCTGCAGCTCCGGCCCGGGGCCTGCTCCTGCGGGGGCTCTCCATGGGCTGCGGCCTCCTTCACTTCAGGCCGCCTCCCCCTGCTGCACCGCGGGCTCCTCCATGGCTGCCCGTGGAGATGAGATCTGCTCTGCGGGGTGCCCATGGGCTGCAGGGGCACAGCCTGCTCCAGAATGGGCTCCTCCATGGGCTGCAGGGAGCTGCTGCTCCGTGCCTGGAGCTCCTCCTGCCCTCCTTCTGCACTGACCTTGGTGCCTGCAGGGCTGCTTCTCGCACATTTTTCTTACTCCTCTCTCTCCCAGCTGCCATGCAGCACTTTTNATGACCTCACCTTTGGCCAGTGGTATGGAGACAGCTGTAAACTGTTTCTGTCCTACAGGGCGAGCCGCCCTGCAGCATTCTCCCGCTCGCTGCCATCAAAAAAATGCCACGTAAACCCAATACACATACACATAAAATAACATTGCTCATATGCTATGTTGAGGTACCCAAAGAAGTTGTTTTTTATTTATACATCAGTTAGGAAATAAAAAGGGTCTTTGGCGCAGAAGACAAATGGTGTGGCAGAGCGCTCATTCCTAGAGAAAAATTCTTTCTCCCCAAAACATGCCATCCTGCCCATGTTTCTCAATAGCACAACAATTTGTGCAGTTCAGTGCTGTGTTGGCCTTTATTGCCCTGGGAGCTGTGTCTGGGTGTTGTGGGAGATGGCTCATTGTCACAAGCTGTGCCTTGGGACCATATACACATCCCACCTCTGTCAGATTTTCTATTATTAGGCAAATCCTTTGTGTCTCATACAGCTAATTTTTTTTTCCTGCATTCCTGCAGCTGAAAATTGTATTGGGAATAGATGTTTAATGTACAGATAAAAGATGATCATTTAATGTTTAGACATTACCTTGTGCTATGAAAAGAAGAAAAGGAAAAGAGAGAAGCTATATAACTAGCTAGCTAGTGTGTGTTCCATATAACATCTGCATCAGGGAAACAGAGAAGAGAAAAACAGAGTAGGAAAACTGAGTGGGTGTCTACTTAATAGTCTTTAAGGATATTCAAGAACCAGTAAAACTGAGTTATTCCATCTAGAACTACAGAGACACTCAAAGCAATGAGACAAATAACCAGAACTGATAGTAGATCTTAACCATCTTGTACATCTTTATCAGATAGACTCAGATTTTAAGTGATTTTTGAAGACGTTATGGAGGCTATGTTTTCCTGGGTACATTAAAGATGCAGAGATGCCTTTAAGTTACATTTCAAAGAGTAATTAGATGTACTGCTTTGCCAATTAAGTTTTCTAGAAGACTGACAATTTTACTTTCCTGTCTCTTTCTTTTTTTTTTTTTTTTTTTTTTTTAAGGAGTCTGCCTTTAAACATCTGAATCGTTGCACAAACTAAATGTGGTTTCTTGCAACAATTGTCATAATCTAAACGCTTCATCTGGAATGCCATCAATGTTGTATATTTGGCTGGCAAATGACTCATGGTGCATTAAATTACATCTCTGTTTTCCTGGGCTGCCTCTTCAAATTTTCTTGACACTTCAGTTCATTAAGGAGATGGAGAGGGAACATGTGACTGAAATATTTTGTTCAATAATACTTAAGTCCATTCCTGCAAACCAGTGTAGTCCATTGCTCTTAGAGGAGGGTTGTTTCACTTCAACACCTTTCCTAATAACTGGCTGAAGTCTCCCTTACAGAAATCCATTTCTGACAATTCATGCATAGTTGATTAAATACCACTATTTAACCCCCCCTCCTTTCGCTTGATAAATGAAAAGAAACTGAAGCTGGAAAGTTGTTGATTAAGATGATATCGGACAATTAATTATGCATTGTAATAACCTTTGACCCAAGCAAACGCTTTCTTTTATTTTTAATCAACCAAAATGAAAAGTGATCAAATAATTACATGTTCTTGTCTTCCAATCAAGCTGTAGGTAGAGAAAGGAAATCAAGCAGAACTTTAAAGAAAGTAGCGATAATAACTAAGCAAACACAGAAGAAATAGATCTCTTGAATAATTATATTATTATTTCACTTACTTCAGCATCATGCAAACAAGTAAAGACCTTCTGAGATTGCTTCTATGCTCAGTTAGATATCAGTTAGTTCCTCTAAGACATGATAAGTGATAAGGAGCTGTAATATAGGAATGATTCATCACTTGGTTGTTCAGATGTTCATATGTGTCTTGGGAGGGTGGAGGAGGGAGTATTTCAAGAAACACACAAATAAAAAACCCATAGTGTATTGTATTAAATGCTAGAAAAAAGGAATGTTTATACATTCTCAGCTCCCTCAGTCTTGTGAAAGTAATTATCTTCTGTGAAAAAGCAGTATCAACTGCTTTTTAATACTGAGGGGAGGTGGTTGGGGGGCAGTCTCTGCTCAGGGAGTGGCTGGGCATCAGTGGGCAGGTGAAGAGTAATTACATTGTACATCACTTGTAAATATTCATATATAAATATATATATAAAATGATCATTACTGTTATTTCTCTCTCCCTTTTCTGTCTTAAATAGTTTTTACCTCAACCTATGAGTTGAACTTTTTTTTTTTTCTTCTTCTGATTCTCTCCCTCATCGCACTGGGAGGGAGAGGAGTGAGCAAAAGGGTGTGTGGTATGTAGCTGCTTGCTGGGTTAAACGATCACAGAGGAATAATTGACTTATATAAAAGTATTTGTTTAACAAGTCAGTAAAAGAGAAATAGGGCTTGGTCAAAATGTTTCAGGCAGTATAGGAAGATCCCTAGGTTTTTACTGATAACTTTGTTAAAGATTGCTGAAAAGAGATCACGTATGTACCTGAGTCAAACAGCTCAGCCATCTACTGGTTCTGAGTACTTACAATGTGAGCCTTTATTGCACCCATCACATATCTGTAATATACAAAGAAATAATGTTATGGAAATGTATTTTCAGATCAGTGCTTTAATGATCATTAATATCATTAATATTAAGATGCTTTTCTAACACTAAGAGCTTGCTTTGCTTTTCACAATGGCCCTGATTCAGAATAGTCCTCGAGTACATTTTGTTTCATTCTGAGCACTGAGATAATAATAACTGCATTTAATTCAGTGTGTAATGAACTCTTTACTTCACTTGGTATAAATTCGTTTCTTCCTTTTATAAAGTCCTTATGCAGATATGAAGATCTTCATGTTCTTTCTAGGAGCACCACCAGAATACACAACATTTAGTGCTGAGGAGGGATGGAGTACATTGTTCTCTCATGAATATCACTTTTGATCCAATCATTAAGTACACAGTCCTGCCATATAGATGGACAGGGTTTTTGTGACCTGGTGATGTGGTAATGAGCGTCTTTCTTTGCATCTGACTTTGACTGAACTTTTCATCACCTTTTCTGTTTAGAGAGCTTTGCTTCAATTTCAGTTAAGTCCTTGCAGAACTCATTTAATTTCTTTTACATGACTGACCTTTCTCACACATGACTGGCTGTCACAAGCTGAAGAGCCTGGTATGTCTAGGTTTCTGAATCTTGAGCCATTTAATTGCATCAAGAGGCATTTTGCTGTAGGATAGGATAGAATGTCCAATTACTTAACTCATTACATGCTTTTAAAACAATTCTGAGAGGTTAGACACAGACTTTCTAAAGCTTTTTGTCTTTTTCTTTTATTTTTTTTTTCTTAGTATTCCTGCTTCACTTGCTACTCCTTCCCCACCTTCTCACTGACAATATGAAACAGATTTAGATCTAAAATCATAGAATCATAGAATATCCCAAGTTGGAAGGGACCCATAATGACCGACTAAAATTCAAACCATATTTCTTCGAGTATTCTCCAAACACTCCTTGAGCTCCAGCAGCACAGATCTGTGGCCAATGCCCTGGGGAGCCTGTTCCATGCCCATCACCCTCTGGGGCAGAACCTCTTCCCAACACCCAGCCTGACCCTCCCCTGACACATCTCCACGCTATTTCCTCGGGTCCTGTCATTGGTTACCAGAGCACACATATGATTATATGTACAGTATACAGTATATATATACAGTATTCTGTATAAAGTATATACATATATATACAGTATATATATACTATATATATAGTTTATACAATATAGATATAGTATATATATAGTATAATTTCTAATTGAATCAACATTCAGTTAAAATATTCAGAACAGCTCTTTATGTTTAAGAGATACAGAGGAAGGTACATTTGATAACTGGTAATAATTCTGATTTACTCTAGATGTACATCTGGCTTTTCTACACTGTTCCTTTTAAAACTAGCCGGTTTTTTAGGTGAGGAACTGAGGTTAGTTTGATTCTTGTACTATTCTTTTCATTGCAGTAACGCTAGACTGGTCACATTGTCTATACATTCTGAAAGAGTACAAGTTTCACTGATCTTTTCTAAAATCAAAGAAAAGTTTTTAGGAATACTGATGTTCCAAGTATGTTCAAACTCTAGTTTTTTGCTCACCTTATATTCAGGCTAGGATTCATCTGATATAATATAGTAAATCTTTGTCCAGTGAAGTTAGCTCAGACATTTCCTCCTAGCTATCTTAGATATCACAGGTTTTGATTAGTGGCCTTCTTGTAATGACATTTTAAAGAAGCATGGATGAGCAGATTAAACTACATGCTTAATCTCCCAGTGGTTAAGGTTAGGTGATACAAAATCTGCCCCCTGGGTTGTGAGATAGGTTAGTCTTAGAACTGTACCAACTTTTTCTACAAACCTTCTAGAACCTCTTCAGAGGCCTCTACTCAGTGTCCTTAATGCAGCTGATCAGCCTGGCAACTTTGTAAGCTTCAAAGTTATCACCATACTATACCTAATTGCAGCTCTATAGTTATGACTCCATGATTCCTTATAGTATCTCCATGACTATATAAACTCAGAGAAGAGGACCCTTTGAAGCTGGTGTCAAAGAAAATTCTTTCATAATATCTGCTTATAGAAAATTAAGCAACAAGCATATCTGAAAATCAGATTTATTTTGATTTTACATTTACATTAAGTATAAATGGAAGAATAATGCAGACAATGAGCCCTGGAATTACATTTATTTGCAGCCTCGATGTGATATTAATTTTGTGTTTTCAAAGCTACAAGGCAGTAGGAATTAAAAATGGTGAAATTCAACCTGATGACTTTAGTCAACTAATCATGAAAATAGCTCAACTGGAAGAGTAGTTCTTGGATAATAATCCCACCAAAAAAAAAAAAAAAAATTAGATTCCTTATCTATGTCTTAATGTCTTACCAGAAGTCTTTGGGGACATGTGTAGCACATTGAAATTATCAAACACATTCAAACATTGGCTCAGTTCCTCTCTGTTTCTAATGGATGTTCTGTCATTTTCCAAGCCACTGCTAAAATTACAGCCCTTTTTCTTTATGAAGCCACAATTGATGAAAATACTGGAGGTTATGTTTGTATTAAGAAAATAATAAACAATTCCATGTGACCTGAAAAAGGGGTTAAAACTTACACATTTTATCCTTTAGATAAATGTCAGATATATATAAAGGTCAGTTATATATAAAGATATAACTTGATACGTCCTTGGAATTATTTTATGAATCTTTCCACTAGGGAGAAAAAAGAAAGTGGTGGTGGTGGTGGGGATTTTCTAAATATTTTCTGCAAGTAAAACAGCAAATCACAATATTTGGATTTCATTAATTATTTTTTTTCCAGTGCAAGGTCTAAGCTAAGGCCAAATTGCACAGAACTGGACTGTTAAAATTGAGTACTAATTAAATTATTGCAATGAGAAAGAGAAAATTACTCATTCACATATTAATTCAAGTCTGTCTACAGACTTATTAGGGGGCTGCTGGATTGCAGCAGCAGAATTATCTTGTGATATAGGCTGTCAAAATCTGTACGATAAGACAGAATACGGATGATCTTTAGAGATGATCATATTATTTTAGTAGAAATGGAAAATATGGAAAAGTTCAGTTTGCATATGACAGTTAACAGCTATTTTTAAGGTCAGAACAGGCATCAAGGAACTGCTGGAGAATAGATTCTCACTTTTTAAGAGTGTCTTCCTTTAAAGTCATGATGCTGTACTCTGTTATGCTAGCCTTTTGTTTCTAACATCTAAGTTATTTTCATCAGAATTAATGCAGGTATTGACGTGTGGCACTGTGACTCATCGATGTGGAAAAATGACTGTATGAACCACAAATAGGGCAAATACTTGGAGAGCTGTCAGTGCTCTGGCAGAAAGCAGAGTTCGGGTGCTTCTCTGTCACTGATGGCATTGTGAATTTGAACCCTCACTTAATAGTAGTTCATCTGTCTTTTAATGGTTTGTCATTTCCTTTTTTATCATACTAACCTTATAATTAAATGCAACAGGAAAAAATAATAATAATAAAAAGAAGCCTTTAATCTTGTCTTGAAGAAGTCTAATGTATTTAGAAAGAATTAAAACTTTTGGGAAAAAAAATGTCTCTCTCCTGAGAGAAAAGGAGAATTAAACTATACAGGTATGAAAAAAAAAAATACTGCCAAGTACCATCATGAACATTTTTCTGTGTTATCCACTAATAATTCTTGTTTTTCTTTGTTCTGTTTTTCTTCCTAAATCTAGCTCTTTTTATTGTCTTTAGGCAGGATCTGGTCATTTTGGAAAGAATCACGGTCATTAATCATTTTTTGAGATGTGATCTTCCCAAAGAAAACCATTAGGAGGCTTTCTGGCATGATTAGTCAATGTACTACATACATGCCATGAGTCAAACACAGGAACAGGATGTCCAGAGATGCGTTAGAATCCTTGGAGATGCTCAAAACACTCTTGGACAATGACCTGAGCATCCAGATCTACTGTAGAAATTATCCATTTTGAGTGGAGAGTTGAACCGGATGACATCCTAAGTTTCCTTCCAACCTTAATTACTCTGTGATTCTACTAAGTTTCCTGGACACTGAGTTACCCATAGAAGTTAAAACGAGCCTGGGAACATTCAGTTCATCAGAACTAGTATCCGAGGAACATGCTGCTGATGAAATCCTTCCAAACCTTAGGTTCTAGGCTCTAAACAGATAATTCATGCAATGATCCGGTCTCGCTATTAATAAAGTACTCTCCCTTTCCCACCCTCTCCAATTTTAATCAATTGTCTGGCCAGAAAACAATGTAAAAACTTAGAAGAGCTTTGCATTGCAAGTCTCCTGATGTTCAGGACTGCTTTCTTCTTCAGAATTTACTGACATTCAGGACATGCTTCCCTTTTCATAGGCCACAGTTTTTACTGCTCTTGTGCATAAAAGAGTTATGTTTAGCTCTGTTGGAAAGTGCCAGCTCTCAGGGAAAGAAGTGGAGCTCTCAATTCCCAGTGAATAGATGTGTAACATTTTTGAATTAATTGTTTGGTCAGATGTTTTCATGTCTGCAAAATCTTTCCTGTCACAAAATCACACTCTCACTTACACTGAATTATTCACTTCCCTAAGTAAACTGTTCAAAATTAGCTATTATAGGTTATAGTGATAAATAAGTATTTGGCATCATTTCATGTATAGTCCTCAACTCTATTTGCCTAGCTTAGGTTCTTTGTATTATTATTCTGAGGCCAAGCAATTAATTTTAAGAATAGAAACCCTAAAATAAGGCAGCTCAAAGAATTTGGCTTTCACTCACCAATATCTGCCAAGGTGAGTTAATAGCACAGCCAGAAGAAAACACAAGTATTTAGACTCTTAGACATATATATATATTTTTTTTTTCTAGACAAAAATCTCCCCTTAGGCAAGAACAGATCAATTAAAAACAGCTCCTTTCTCCCATAAACTATTTGGCTCATATTTAACCGACAATGTGCTGGAAGTTGGCAATACTAAAATGAGAAAGATTGTCTGCTGTTTTCTAGGATTACATACAGGTACGTGGGTATATATTATCAAGAATCTATGCTGTCTGTCTACAGACAAACCTCAAGTTTTTATTGGATCTGGTGCATGGCATTTATAAATACAGCGAGACAAAGAAAAAGAGCATTCTCCCAGTGTTATATCACAGAATCACACAAATGACTGAAGTGCTTCCCAGTATCAAAATAGCTTCAAGAACAAGATGTGCTGTGACTTTCCCTCCCAAGGTCTTTCATTTAGTTTGAATTCCTAGTGGCACGAGCTCAGATTTGTAGTGCCAGTGCAGATGGTAAATATACACCTGTCCCATATTCTGCACCTTGTCAGAACCTGTCATGGCATGGATTCTCTGGGACTGACAGTATTATTAAACATCTTCTGGCAAAAGCTTCAGAAATCAACACTCAGCTCAGATATGTCATGAAAAGCTGTAATATTTGTTGAGAACAGAAGGAAAACAACAAATTTCTATTGTGTCACTGAGCTAAAGGACAAAGGAGACCAAGAGAATTCCTCTTCTTTCTTCTATTCTTTCTCCTTTTTTTTTCTCTTTCTCTTTCTGTAAAGAAATATTGTGCAGAGGAGAAAATTTAAAAAAAAAAAAAAACTTGCAAGAAAGGGACAGTGAAAAAATATTAAGATTTTTAGGATAATAAACTTTATCAGGTATTGCAGTTGTAGGAAAGGCATAACAGTTTATACTCAAAGACAGTAGACTTAGATTAGATTTTAGGAGGAAATTCTTTACTGAGGGTTGTGAGGCACTGGAACAGGCTGCCCAGAGAAGTTGAGGTTGCCCCATCCCTGGAGACATTCAAGGTCAGGTTGGAGGGGGCCTCGGGCAGTAAACCTTCCCATGGCAAGGAGAGTGGAACTAGATGGTCTTTAAAAGTCCCTTCCAACCCCAAGCATTCTATGATTCTACGATTCTGAAAGCCTTGATAATTGTTAGGTTTGATAAGACTAAGCATAGGTAAAGCTCATGTGATATATTACAAGAGAATTGTCCCTATCTCTTTTACTCACACAGAGAGTCTCAGACTAATTAACTGGAAATTAAAATTCACCATTTTGACCTCATAAAAATTGTTTTAGCTTAATAAAATTATTCAGAAAATCAAGATTTAGTTCAGTATTTGATCAATGCCCATAATCAGTTGCACTCATTATGAAGGAGGTAAACACCTTTCTTACCTAACACATTCATTCATGAAATAGGAGCCTAGGGAGACTTAGCTGTTAAATCAAAGGAACATCATTTAATCTGTGAAATTTTAAGTAACAGCACTGAAGAAAATAGTATCAACTGACATAAATGGGAAGAAGCCTTGCTTCTTAAAGGTTCATGGTTTCACATTTTTTCCTTTACTTCTGGATGGTGGGAATGGTAACTATACAACAATTCTTAAAATTGCCTACAGGTAGCAACTAATTCTGGTGGTCTCGGGAGCCAAGGAGATTGCTATCATGTTTTATATATTTAATTACTATTGAGAATTACTTTTTTGTCTATATAAGGTCCTGGCAAATATTTGGTGACAAATAGAGCTGGCTTACCAGTTTTGTACATCAACTTACATTAATGATGATTCCATATATGCTATTAAAGGCTACAGATTCAACAGTTCAGAACAATGCTACATTGTCTTAAGCACAGTGGGCTTCTCCCTTCTCCTTTGCAACTCTCCTATGCACCAGGAGCACCAAGTTTAGCTGTCCTGCCTCTCAAACACACCAGAGAGTTGACACACCATCCCTTGTCAACTGTGAGCACTGAAACCCACAGTGCTGCGGAAGGCAGTGAGGCTGTCAGGTGGAGGGGACAGCACCATGATGCAAGCAGGGCTTGGTGAAGCATGATGGTATGAAGGTGGTTAAGATGAGAAATAATGAGACCCTGAGAGATGAAATGTGAAGAGCATGAGTTCAGCGTTTCTCAGGACCACCTCTCTCTCCCCTCAACCTGTCAGCTCTCTCATTTCTCTGGATGACTGGATTCAGTTTCTGGGCTGATCTTTCCAGGCAATCCCAGGTGTGTGTACACACTGGGAGAACTCCTTGAGAGCAGCCCTGCGGAGAAGGACTTGGGCGTTGTGATTGTCAAAAAGCTGGACGTGAGTCGGCAGTGCGCTCTTGCAGCCAGGAAGGCCAATGGCATCCTGGGCTGCATCAAGAGAGGGGTGGCCAGCAGGGAGAGGGAGGTGATCGTCCCCCTCTACTCTGCCCTTGTAAGGCCTCACCTGGAGTACTGTGTCCAGGCCTGGGGCCCCCAGTACAGAAGGGCTGTGGAGCTGTTGGAGCGGGTCCAGAGGAGGGCCACCAAAATGATCAGAGGGCTGGAGCACCTCTCCTATGAGGAAAGGTTGAGGGAGTTGGGATTGTTCAGCTTGGAAAAGAGAAGGCTCTGGGGAGACCTCATTGAGGCCTTCCAATACTTGAAAGGAGCTTACAGGCAGGAGGGGGACCGACTTTTTACACGGGTGGATAACGGTAGAACAAGGGGGAATGGGCTAAAACTGAAAGAGGGGAGGGTTAGGTTGGACATCAGGAAGAAATTCTTCCCTGAGAGAGTGGTGAGGCTCTGGAACAGGCTGACCAGAGAAGCTGTGGATGCCTCATCCCTGGCTGTGCTCAAGGCCAGGCTGGATGGGTTCCTGGCCAGTTTGATGTAGTGAGCTAGTGGCTGGCAGCCCTGTCCATGGCAGGGGGGTTGGAACTAGATGATCTCTGAGGTCCCTTCCAGCCCAAGCCATTCTATGATTCTCTGATTCTTTTTGAGATGGGGAGCCCAACACTGGACACAGTGCTCCAGATGCAGCCTCACAAGGGCAGAGTAGAGGGGGAGGATTACCTCCCTTGACCTGCTTGGCCACGCTCTTTTTCATGCAGCCCAGGATCCTGTTGGCCCCCTTGACCTCAAGGGCACACTGCTGGCTCATGGCCAACTTCTTCTCCACCAGGACACCCGGTTCTCTTTCTGCACATCTCCTCCTATGATGTAATATTATGAAATACTATGATACCGGTTATTGTAGCAACAAGAGTAATTATTTTATATCTAGGAAAGTGCTGTACGTTAAGTAGATGAGAAACTTGCTGAAATCTCCATTCCATGACACTTTTCACATACAGTATCCTTTAATTTAATGAGGTTACTCACGTGAATAATCAAAAGATTTGGCCCAACAGGCTTGACATATTCATTTTAATAAAGCAGTAAATTTCACAAAAGCAATTATTTTTTTCAACAGCATAAACCAGTTATTAAAGATGATTTTTAATTAAAATGATCTCAAGTGCATTTGTGCAGAAATGGACAGCACAGGACTTTTTAAGTAATTACTCTGAACGCACAGAACAGCTAAAAGTTTATCTAAGGTAAATTGAATTTATTTCTTTCTCTTGAGATAAAAAATATGCTTGAATACATAAAAAAATAAATATAATATATTTATTTGATTTTATTTCCTTTATTATTTATTCTCTTCCTCTTTTCCTAGACTCATCAGTGTGGCTGCAGTGTTGCAGGGCATAACAGGACCAAAGACAATTTGCCTGGCTCTGCAGAATGTCAGGAGGAAAATCAGGTCTGGGGTGGTCTTTCATATACACTTTCAATTGCAGTGTGATCCAAAGGGCAGAGTCAGTGGCAGGAAATCAAAGCAGCTTATTTCTTGATTTGATACAACTGTCTGTAGACTGCAGATTTTTTGCACAAGTCTACCATAGGAAATAATCTGTCTCTTTACTGAAAAGATGCTGATTGGCTGAAAAACTACCTTGCACTTTCTTATAGAGTTCTCTAATCTTTGGCATATGTCTACTCTTAAATAGGATTGTTTTCACTGTGGGGGGAAAAAAAAAAAAAAAAAGATTGTCTCTTTCTGTTATGTTGAAGATATTCAGATATTCCCATCCAAACCTAACCAAGATGTTCCTTCCCTCTGTCTAATTTTTGAGCCCTGTGTTGGCAACTGTCACACAAGCCAGATGATGTAGCATTTGCAAAACCTGAGGCATCAGGAACCTCTCAAGCTGGATCAGTGTTTGACAGAACAGATACCGTCTTTGTCACTTCTTTCTTCAGCCTCACTCACTGCCACAGGTTCTCCTGTGGCTGAAACACTTGTTTGTGTAGTTTGAGCTAAGGGTTTGGAGTTGTCCAGTGAAAGGTATGTGGAAAGGCTAATTTTTCACTCATTTAAAATTGTATTTTGATCTTTTGCCCCTCCCACTGATTTCTAGCTATGCTTACCTGTCATAAGGAGCACAACTACTCCTAGAATAAAACCTGTAGGAGTAACCTGGGTAATGTTCAAGCACATTCATTTCCCAAATACTCATAATGTGTGACAGTCAGAGGTGCATTCTACTTCACCATTTAGGTTCTGTGTTCACTTGCAATAGTGATGAAAATAGAAAGGAAACTGTATGGTGTACTGTGCTAGACTGGAAAATTTAGACTAGTTTTCCTTAGTTTCTCACAGTCATGTTTTTAGAATTTTGGAGTAGGTATACCGATGCGGCTGGCCCTGCCATATGACTGTATTTATGCACGTTTCTGCAGGAGATGTCCTTTATACCCCTGTGCTAGGTGACTCACACAATGAGATTTGCCAAATGGCCACTAACTTCAGCAACGCTTGGATTCCATCCCTAAAGAATGCAGATTAGGGGCAGAACATGCAGTTACACAGACGGCACAGCAAATTAAGAAAGCAGTGTAATTTTTTTAACAGGGAAAAAATGCCTTTAATTTAAAAGAAAGAAAATAAAGACAATCCAGAATGAACTTATAATTGAAGTTTAATTGTCACCTTCCATAAAAGCAAAAATGCATAATAAGAAGCTTTAAGAGTGAGCAATCACAGTTAAAAGCATAACATGAGCATCTGGCTCTTGCATATTATGGATGATATGTAAATATATGATCTAAACATCAGCTCTAATGTTTTATAAACAAAGATAAATTAACAGGATCAATTTTCCCTAGCAAATATTCTCCACCTAACAGGATAATCTTTGAACACTAATAAAATAAACCACAAATCATATTTACTCTTGGGCTTACTCTCTTGCTGCATTTTAGCCTAGCTTGAGACAATATGGCAAACTCTATTAGCTAAAGCATAATTTACTTTTTTTCTCCAAAGAATTAGTTTTCTTTTAAGGTAGTTTTACATAGATACAGTTGCTCTCAGAATAAATGAGTTAATGATAATTAATATTTACTAATTAAATTAACTAATTTAATTAAGCAATTAATTTAATCTGAGTTTTCCATAAGGTATGCACCCAATACTCTGAGCACACATGTATTAAAGATTAAAACCCTTTTCTCTATCTAGCAAGAAGGCATTTATTCATAAAGGTGCATGGGTGTATTATGAACTCTACACATCATTAGAGCTATGAGGATTATATGTATGTGGTAATTTAAAACCAAGATAATTTCATGAATTAAGACTTATTCAGAACAATCACAAGTACTGCAATAAAGTTTGTGGGTGGAAACGCCATTCTTCTAAATGTAAATATTTTTTACTCAAACTGCATTTATACAGCAATAAGTATCTGTGTTCTACAGGGGAAGAAATTGAATTCACTCCACTGAAAAATGTTATTTTCTTTGTCAATAAAATTCAGCAAACGAACTGAACAACCCTCACTTTCATATAAACATACATGTTTACATAATCACAAGCAACTGAAGACATGTTTGGAGGTTTTCTCATCTCAAAAGGACCCACTCCTCAGCTGATAGATTCAGCTGTATGATCCTTTTTCACTGACAGGTGTACAGTCAGGCACCAGGTCTTAACCGAAAGAAAATTAGCACTCTCTGGAAGAGTAATAGTTTCTCTGAGTACACTTACATATGCCTTTTTACCAGGCAGGCTGACAGAAAACTGGGTCTAGAAGTGGGTGATACGATTAAATGGTACTGACCAAACTTCCACATGAAAAATATATACATATATATAAATGAATAAATAAGATAGTCTGTTGAATCTCCTTTGGCATCAAATGGGAAAACATCGTATGTGTTTTCTTCTGCTCAGATGCCGAGCTAAATTCTTAATGGTACAGTAAGAGTACAGCAAAGAAATTGGCAGCCTTATTAGAACCAGAGGGAGCCATCATTTCCCCGTGATGGTGTCTCCTGATTGATTATACGTCTTAGAAAAGTAACAAACAAACACAAACAACATAATCCCCTAGAGTTGATAAAATGATTAAGGGATTGGGATACATTTCACATGAGGAAAAGCTGAGAAAACTGGAACTGAGAAGCTCGGGCCAACCTTACTCCTGTGTGTAAATATCTGATTTGAGGAAATGAAGATGAGGGAGAAAGACCTGGTGGAAACAAGTGATAGGACGAGAAGTAATTAATAAAAAATGAATGAAACTCTATCTGAACACAATAAAATACTTTTTTACTATGGGGTTGCCCAGATTGCCTGTGGAGTTTCCATCCTTAGAGACAATGAACACCTGACTGGACACTGTCCCATACAATCTGATAAACGACCCTACTTGATCAGGCATTTGAGTCTGACTATCTCAAGAGGTCTCTTCCATCCTCTTCCTTAACATTTCTTTGATTTTGTGACTATTTGAACTAGCTGTATCACAATATGTTAAGATTTATTTACCTTGAAATTTTTAAATGCTAGTGCTGATTCCACAAAAATATTTATATCAAAACATCTTGCCTTTGTCCTCCTGATACCAACATAGAAAAGATATTGAGATTAGATGAATGGACTTTTATTTGTATCCTTCAAAATACCATGTCAAGGGAATGTTGACCTGGCAATACTGAAGGTTGAACAAAGAGGATGTCTCATGACTACAGGCTGTGGGGACTGTATTCCAGTTCCTCTTTCATGCAGTACTGAGGCCAAGAAGGAAAGATAAGCAGCATTCTCACAATGCTTTCAGCTCGATCACCAAAATTAGTCTGTGTGACTTTAGATAGACACAGTATAGATATCTGAATAAGAAGGCCAATCACTCCAAATCACCTTTCCAGTAAGTGGCAAAAGATGTTTGAGATCATCTTCCCTTTCAAAGGGAGAATTTAATGCAACTTTCTCCATTTCAGACTTAAAGATTACTGTGCTCCAACAAAAGTGCCTGAGAGAGGATAGGTAGGATTAATCTTTTTCATGCATGTCAGTGGTGCTACATGTTGTCATCTTGCAATCCACAGCACTTGATAAATGAAAAATAATATGGAAAAAATGTCTGCAAAAAGTTCTTGCTATGAGCTTCAGTCCTCTGTGAACTACCAGAAAACAAACAAACAAACAACAACAAAAAAAACAGCTAACTGCTCCTTAGTTTTCTATTCATCCAAATTTGTTTCACAGTGTTTTTACTTAGGAAATCAAGCAGATAATTTTCCATGATTTGGGCCATCATTAAAGGATCTTGTGATGCCAAGAACCCACAATGGGATTGATCAAAATTACCCTTAGATCTGTAGTACATAAACAATCAGCATTTGAGCTGGGCATCTCAGAATGGCCAGGAGACTAGCTCCTAATCCAAACTACTTGCAACTTGGTATTTTCTAAGCAATTTCCTTATTCTTTGTTTTCCTGAATATGCTTTAGTTAATCTAGATTTATTTTATTTGTTTTTAAACTAAGGTAAGGGAAGAGGAAAATTCATTTAACTTTTTGGGGCTGGGTTTACAGGAGATGAAAGGAGATTGAAATCATCTAAAAGAAGTATTTCTAAAAAGAAAAGAAAAGAAAAGAAAATCCTCCAAAGTAAACAGCAGTCCTCACCAGCTCTATGTGTCTATGAATAACTCTTTTATCCTACAGTCTTCCAAGGCATAAACATTGTTTTTACCTATAAGACAAGATCCCGTTTGTACGTATCACCAGATTGTCAAAAGAATACTGTGAGAGCAGACTATAATGCCATGCTAAGCATTTGCTTGTGAGTCCACCCTTGAAAACACAGATTAAACAGAAAAAAAAAAAAAAAATGGAAAGAATGACGTTAGATGTTAGAGAGTAAATGACATAGCAGACAAAGTTATCCATTCAATATTATGTCTTTCCTCCCTATCTCAATTGTTACATGATATTTCAAGTTTAAGAGCTCAAGGTAGTTTCTGTAGGCGCTGCCTGACCGATGCTCCCCCTGATAAGTACTAAATACAGAGGTAGCTCCCTGTCCTCGGAGAAGGGAAGAAAAACTGTTTTGGCACTTCTGTTTGATTCTGTCATAATCCAGGGGTAGCACATCATGCATCAATACATGTGTGAGACACTACAAGTGATATACGGATGAAGAGCTAGCAGGCAAGCTACCTGATAAATCTTCCCTGAGTAAGATCAGAGCAACCTGACAGGAGGAGAGTGTCGGTTACTCATGCTGCAACAGAGGTTCAAAATGTATGGTCCTGACACTCCATCTTTGTGACCTTGTATCCCAGGATGACTGGCAATCCACTAGCAGGCCCATTTGCCTCTCTTAGGAAAGCAGCAACAGCTGTCTTCGAAGCAACCTACAGGAACCAGGTAGTAATACGCCTTCAGTCATCCTTCTACTGAGCAAATTACAATATTCTGGACAGACGCCATCTGTTATTCCTGCTGATTAAATGCTTAGTATGAAAACATATTTNTTTTTTTTTTTTTTTTTTTTTTTTTTTTTTTTTTTTTTTTTTTAATTACAATGTCCTTTCCTTTCCTTTCCTTTCCTTTCCTTTCCTTTCCTTTCCTTTCCTTTCCTTTCCTTTCCTTTCCTTTCCTTTCCTTTCCTTTCTTTTTCCTTTTCCCTTTTCTTTTTCCTCTCCATTTTTCCTTTTTTTTTTTAATCATCTTATCTTGTCTGTGAAATGGTAAAAGTGTCCTGTCAAGTCTTTCAATGTCAGATGGACACTGGTCCCCACATGAATGTCCTGCATTGTGTAGCAATGATTCTGACAGGGATTTACAAAAGCATATGAAAAAAACTCTTCAAAATCTCTAGGGTATAATAGGAAATCACCTGAAGTCTACAGGTTTTTGAAAGGTTTAGTAGAGCATATGCCATTGACAACTGTATCTAAAGAATTTTAATCCTGTAAAAAATATTGTCCATTAGTAACAATCAGCTTTGGTGTTTTTTTTTTTTTTTTTTTTTGAGTTAACAAATTTCTTTGTTAGGATA
>VXAV01010390.1:29289-57859 GCA_013399715.1 Alectura lathami
GAAAAGTGCTTATACTTAAATCGACCAATTTATTTACTGACTTATTTCTTCTCGCACATAATGGGTAAATAAGGCAGCAGTAAAAAGAAAAATGAAATAGCTGCATTCAGACCCATACTTCTTGTTTATGCTGGTCACGACAATTCTTACTTCCCTGTACCTGACCTTTTAGCCTTCTTTCAGCAATAAGAAGAACATGGAGAAGGTAAAAACTGCCTAAAACCACATCAAATCTCTCAGATTATAGACACTAAAAAGGCAATGGGTGTTCCACTTCTTTTAACATAAAAAGTTATTCATAGAAAGCAGGCCAACCCTTTCTTTCAAGTGTANNNNAAAAAAAAAAAAAAAAAAAAAATAAAAAAAAAAAAAAAAAAAAAAAAAATCTCTCTTAAAAATTAACCCTAAATATCTTTCTATAAAGACATACCACAGTTCAAACACCAGAGCTGTGCTTTGTGCATGAAGCACTGTCTGAGGTTCTGGGGCTTAGGTTCAGAGGGTATCAGACCAGCTAAAAAAATGCACAAATACCCTAGAACATCTTCCTCTAATCATGACACCATTACCTTACACGGGACATAAATTTTCTGCTGATGGAAGATTTAGAATCACCTGCTAAAGTGTATAGTTTTCTAGCTATTTGGATCCTGTTGTTTATCTTACACATTTGGAAAGTTATTGTCATACATATAACAGCATCTTTGAAGAAGTACCATCATTTTACAGATAAGACAGAGACAAGACAAGGACACACAGCTTGTCCTCCTGTCTGTGTCCCCTGTTACAATCAGTAGGCCACAAGATTTTCAGAGCAGTCCCTGACAGTGTTATCAACAGGAAGTTAAACCAACCAGCATTCCTTGGTTGGAACAGTAAGTTAAGGAAATACTTCTGAAAGGCTCATGTGTACGCAGAGAATGCACAGAAAACTCTTCAATTTTTGTGACTTACGCTCACATCTAATATATAATGCTAAGCTTCAGGGCTACTGATCACAGAGCACTGTCCCAGAGAGCTGTTAAGAGCACAGAATGCTTTGCTGAACCTTGAATTCAGTTTCAGGTTCATTACAATTCGACCCTGGCTAATACTTCCCAGTATATTTTTTGTCCATCCATCAAATTTGTGGTGTAAATATAATCGTAATTTTAGTCTCACAAAAAATAAATAAACCATTTATATAATTTCAATTAAAAAATGACTGTGACATTCCAGAAGGAAAACACAAATTCATCTTTTAGGTCATTGCCCCTGTGCTTAGCTGTTTTCACACAGCAGCCATTTGAGTATTGTCCAGGTATAATTCTTGTTGAACAAACTGGTACCAGGTACTTAGAAAAGTTAAGATTTTTTAGATTTATTATTTTTATTCTGGTCCAAGGAAAGGAAAAAGAAAGTTGATCTCATACTGGAATCTTCTTTCTTTTTATTTATTTATTTTTTTTTATGCTAAGACTGAGAAACTGTGCTGAAGCATTGTACAAAATCCTGAATCAAGGTATCATTTTTGTTTATTTACTGGGACAGACAGAGGCACCACTCTCTCTGTTGCCTGATTCATCTTTGCTGCTTTTTATTATTACTTCCTAATATGCATACATGCATGAATGCCCACAGTGCAATCACAGCCTTTTTGTGCCAAGGCTTGTACAAACACAACGGAAATGTCTCTCTCTTCAGAAGCTCCTGCAACTACTTTGACAGTAAATGGTAAGACAAGGGTGGGATTCAAATCACCTTAAAATAGACATGTTAAATTACTCCCTCAAATTACCTGTTTCTGTCTTCTGACTATAAAGGCAGTCTGGCTTGATTGGCTTAGGTGGAAATGCTCACAGCAGAGATCAGCAGTTAGATAGGATGATTCCTACCCTTAGTCACTAGTTCCCATGGCCGCTTCCATCTCACAGGCATAACACAGGTTACAGATGATTTATTGCCTCCCCTTAGAATACAACCTACCAAGTCGTTATAAGACAAGTATTTCCTGAAACTATACTAAACTCAATAAGGTTTGTTCAGAAGCTTATATATAAATCATGCAAGATGTCCTCATTGTGCAAAATACCCTCACTAGGGAACAACCAATATTTTCTGTAACTGTTAAGAGTAAACATATATATTTCAGGTAATCAGTATCAGCTTCTTATATTAAACTGTCATCTGTGTATCTAAGGATATTTCACAGAGATCAACACTATCACCTCTGTCCAGTTGATGAGGCAGAGAGGTGGGACAAGGCTTGCCAACTGCAGTGCCACAAACAGGAGCCAGCTGCTCCAGAACCTGTCAACTGCTTTATCCCTCAGATCCTAATGCTGACAATCCTCTGTGTCCTATAATCACTAGGACATCCTGATACCCCCAAGAAGCTACCAGTCCCTGCAGCATTCCTTTAATGATCCACTGAACAGAACACTGAGATATAAACCACCTTGGTGAGGTCTCAAATTTATAACCTCATTAAGAATCAAAATCTTCAACACAGAATTACCTGCTAAATGTGAAGGTAAAGCATATGAAGAAACTGATGTGACAGAGACAGTGATCATGGTGGGCCAGCTCCTTACTAAGGAGTCTCTTACACGTCTGACAGCTCCTCAGTATAACCAGTCATCCCCCCCCAGCACTTTGGACATGTGGAAGATCCTCCCTTTAGCAGGTTATTCATTCTTGAACCAAGGTGCCTATGTCCTTCTATTTTCAAGTTGAACTAGTGAAAAACTATCAAAACCACTCAGTTCTGACATCTGCCCATTTCATAGCTAACATAAATCCAGCACAGCAGCAACTTCTGCAGAAGTTTCTGTATCTTGTAGCCCTCTGTTCAGTATGTTGTATTCCCTCTAGATAAAATATACAAGAGGGAATACAAGGTTATTACAGCTGTCATCTTAACCTGATACTGCCCCAAATTCAAAATGAATTCAAGAGATGTAGGACAGCCTTTCAGCTCTATCTATTATTTCTCCAGAAAGACAATATACCCTTTACTTAATATCAGCAATAACTCTTCTTTCAGGTACTTGAAGCTCACAGGAATTTATAGCTCCCAGGAACTGTGAAGCCAAATCCATTCCATTTTTGGCTCTGACAACAGGCTTGAAGGATCTTTGCCAGTAAAACAGGGTTGTTTCCTGCACAGAATTCCAGCAACTTTTTGTGTGTGTTTTTTCATTTGTTTAGCTGTTGTGTTGTTTTTTTTTTTTAATCCTGTGATTCATGTAAAAGTTTTGTATTATAATCCTTAACAGGCACCTGTTCAGATTTTCATCATTTGTCACAAGATATTCATTTTGTAATACCATTTCTCCTCTGTGGCAATTGGTGAACAGGAAATAATAGAACTTACTGTAGATTTTCAGCTGTGGTGGTCTATTAGTTAGCCCAGTTTGATATCCAACTTTCAGAAGGACTTTTCTACTGAAACTTTAGTACTTCATCTTGGGAAAAAAAAAAAAAAAAAGACTGAAGAAATCCAAAGAACCAGTGACTTTTAGGTTCTGAAGACAAACATCTAGTTCACTTTAAAAAATACCACATAAAAAACAAACCCCACAAGGTTGAACCTGCCACTTCCATCTGCATGTATGAAGTTGTGCATCTGCTTCCTGAAGGTTTGAAAACTGTTGCTGAAGCTTGAAAATACAACACCTGTAGCAGAGGAATACTCATGCAGAGCCTCCATTTTAATGATTAAGCTAAAATAAGCTGAATTTGAAAGTGACAGAATATTTTTCAGGCAAAAACCTTTGCAATGCATCATCATTTTCCTATTTAAATGTTTGAAGAGGCTTGTTATAGTTTTGAAATGTTATATTTAGCATATTTATACTTAGAATAAATGCAGATGTTATATTTTGACTAAATGGTTACTAAAGGAGGCACCATTTTTAATCTGCTAAATCAAAAAATCAGAATGTTTTCTCCCTTAGCGTGACTTTTGAAAGCTTTTAAAGCTGCACATTTCTAAGATGAATCCTGTCTTAACCTTGCCTTTTGACATTTCCAATTAGCCTCGGAAAGAATTACATAAAACCCCCTATCTACCAATACATTGGTTCAGTAAGGATAAAAAGCAAGACATCCTATTAATTTCCCTGTATGAAAGATCCTAGTATAAATGCAGTCTGTTGTCACTGCATTGCTCAATAAACCAAGGTTCATTTCTCAGACATGCTGGCATGTGAGGCAATAGAATAGCTTAACACTTAGCATCACAGAAAGTTTTGTCTTTGCTTTCTTATTTACTTCATGTTTTGTTAAAAAAAAATGTTTTGTTGTTTTTAAACTCATTGCGTAACAGCCCTGTTCAGTTAGAAGAGTGACTTCTGAAGATAACTCTGGGCTTCAGAAACATTGATGAGTAATATTTGTTTATTGTGTCACCTAACCGCACAGTTGACATTCCACGTATTTATTTGAAATATTAATTCAGATGAGAAAATTCCCCAAATCAGTTACAGGAGATCACAATAGAACATCACATTTTTTTTACTTCTGGGCAGAGCAGGAGGAAATAGTTGTCTTGATCTGAATGAGTGAAAAGGACTGTTCAATGTTTAGGGCAGTGGTGGATGTTGAAAGACTTGCACAGTCAAACTCTACGGACAGAAAGCAGCAAGGACCACTATGTAGGGAAATCAGAGACACCTAAGTAAACCTGTAAGGGAAGATAGATCTATGAAGGTCCAATCACACCACAGCAGCCAGTCTGACAAAGCTCTTCAGACCACTTATCATAAAGCTGAAGGCTACTGTTGGCCTCACGCACCAGAAATACTGTGTGGGTGCTCGGAATCTGAAGAACTGATTTCTGCTTTAACTAGACCAAGTGGCCACTGATGATGAAAATTTTGTCTCAGACTCACTGCCCAGGGCATGGCTGGTGCTTACAAACCCTGTCTAGTTCTGGCATTCTTTGCTGACCACAGCCAGTTTGTGCTTGGTGTGTATCAATTTCAGATGCTGTGCAGCATCTCCAAGACTGCGTTCTAATCTATTGCCTCACTGCCATCCATGTTATCTGCCCTAGCTTCTGACAGGGAAAAAGGCAGGAAATATGTACTGCATATTTCAGCCCACAATGGAAAGTCTGCCAGTAACAAATATACTTTGTCAGTTTCTAACCTTTTAGCCATTATGAAAAGCTTTGACTGGAAGAGGAATGAGACAGACAGAACTAGCACGTCAGTCAAGGGTATCTTTGGATTCTTCCTCCTCACCTTTTTTCTGTGTTCATATAAACATTCTTCTCAGGGTGCCCAGGGCCAGGCTGGATGGGGCCCTGGGCAGCCTGATCTATTGGTTGTTTACCCTGCCCATGGCAGGGGGTTGGAACTGGTTGATTTTTAAGGTCCCTTCCAACCCAAGCCATTCTGTGGTTCTATGATATCAATTCTTGAAATCTCTGAGTTTCTTTTATGATATCACAGGTAATAGGGGTTTCTAAAACTATTTATCCCCCAAATAATTCCTCTAACAATATGGTCTCCTCTAGATAAATTGATATTTGTCAGGCATGTTTTATTTTACATTTAAAATACATACTTTTTTTTTTAGATTACTTTAACAAGCCTTGAAAACAAACGATACATTTTCTAAAACATGAATGTCTGCCCCTTTCTCTCATGCTTCAAAAGCAGTAAACTATCTTCACGTAATGGAGGAAGAAATTCCCTTCTAAAAAGTTATTGAAACTAATGACTGCAATTTTATATTATTCCACAAGTCATTTCTTGTGCGCTTCTTCTTGTTTTAATGAGCAACTAGCTGCAAATGCTTGTTCTGACTTCATTAAGAAACACTTTACAAGAAAAAGTTTTTTCTTTAAAAATCAAGTAGAACTCCTTCAGTGGAAACTTCTGTGAGATATCAAAACACAACAAAAGAAATTGTCTGTTAAAAACAGACTTAGTTAGTCAAGAAGCATATTAGAAACATAATTAACCTTTCAGATTAGTTCTGAGATAGTCAGAGAATGAACACTTATTTTATAGGAAAAGGCAAAATTGTCTTGCAGACATTCAATGTGGCTGATTAGGAATTAGTCGAGCAAAATTCAGGCAGGTTGCAGTAATCTTCAATTTCTGGTACTCTCTTCTATTTTCCTTTTTGCACATCCCAGTTTAAATCATGCTAATTTTGTCTTCACACCTAATGTCAGTTATTCCATTTTGTAAGGAATCATCAAACTATGTGTACATGAAACACCTCTACAACACCAACCAAAAGAGGTAATGTGTAATGGCAAATACTGCAGCTTGTCTCCCCTGCCTTATATGGTACCTCTTTGGCTTTCTGCAATCTTATCAAATAACACAATTTAACTGAGTAAAATTAGGTGTAACTCTGCTACAGGCTACTGAAGATTAGACTGGCAGGTAATACTTTGTATTAAATACTTTGTATTACTTGTCATATTTGCAGAACAAGTTGTCAAAAATATTTATCTGTTTAGAAAGTCTGTTTGAAAATTGGTAATGTGGTACTTCTGGAGGGCAGAAGCAAATGAAATCTGGACAAAAATCAAAGTCCCAAGTAATTCCTTTAGTTATAAGCCATGCAATTTTTCCTTTGTGTTCATCAAAAATTTTTCCCTGGTCTGTAACATAAACAGCCAAGCAGCTATTCATCATTATGGTGCATAAGAATGAAATATAGTGGGTCTGAAAACAGAGTGTATAGCAAAACCTGATGGCAGCTTTCATTAGTAAAGAATAATTCTGTGTCCAAAAAGCAATGCATCCAGGTGGTGTGTATACTAATGCAAAACACCATAGAGGAAATTCAAAATCATACCTTTACTGAGATTTGGCTTCATTGGCACCTTCAACAATGTAATTTAACTTCCTTTGTCTTCCTAGCTGATAATGTTCCTAAAATTTACCTCAAACATAGCTTCTTCCCTACATAATTCTCACCTGTATAGGTCTGGCCTCGACTGTTCTTCACTCTTAGGTGGTACAGGAAATCAAGATAAAACAGCTAAACAGCTGTTGACAGCTTCAGACCATTGTTATTTCTCCCAGTGATTTCACAATGATCTTGTGTGCTTACAGGCAAACTTTAAAATAAAAATGCTTCAAAATGTGTTAAAGATAAGCTCCTGCAACATTTCATCATGTATCTATAGCCCAGAAACCTCTGAAAGACTGTGCTTTCATATCTTCTGCATATCTTCATCCCCAGATTTATATGATGGCCTAAAAATCTGTGGAAGACACTTAGTGTATCATAACACAACTCAGCCAAGGAGCTAATTATACCAATGTATAATAAAGTATGATGAAGTATGTGCCATTACAAGCTGAGCA
Source organism: Alectura lathami (assembly GCA_013399715.1). Taxonomy (NCBI): domain Eukaryota; kingdom Metazoa; phylum Chordata; class Aves; order Galliformes; family Megapodiidae; genus Alectura; species Alectura lathami. The sequence goes on from VXAV01010390.1 coordinate 36,609, forward strand.
AACGCAGGCTGCATCAGTCATGATGGCTATTCAAAGACAGGAGGGTAAATCTCACGGGGTCTAAAAACCCGCATGAGAGAAACCAAAGACTGTGCACAACCAGCCTACTCCCTCTCCTTTTCACTGCAGAGGAAATCACCAGCCACCTCCTGTCTTTAAGGAAGCCCACCGCATTAAAAATGCTTAGGAGAATGAAATAATTGGATATGTTTTTATGCATATATATTTTTATGCATGTATGTACATGCTACAGTCTGAGTCGATACAAGCTAACGTGCAGCCTTAATGAACTACACAGCCAAACTGCAGGGGATACGGGTCCTCAGCACATTTCCCTCTTGCTTCAACTGGTGCACATAGTCCAGTCTTCCCACAACACAGACAGGATGCAGTGAATATGTGGACCATGTAGTAGCTCATCATAGTACACAACCTGCCAGTTCTGCCCTGGATGTTGTTCAGATGTGGCTTGCAACAGCTACGAGGTGGCTTGCCCTCTGCTGAATTCTTCAAAAGTATGCCTTTTCTGCTTCTGCAGCTGAAAATGCCTAGCAGGAAGCAAACTAAACATTGCTAATGCTGTCATTTCCCACAGTTTTATTGTAAATCCCACAAAAGTTAATATGAATTAAATGTTGCATGCACTGGAATAGAAATACTACCTCTTAATTATTTTAAATATTTACATATTTATGTTTTATTTATCTGCATTTATTTCCAGATTCTACTTCATAAATTTACATAATGATTTTTAAAAAGTTTTCCTTAGTTCTCATAGATATTAAGAACCTGAAAAGGAAAATATTTAAAATTTCTCCTTTACACCATACTCATGAATCCCACCTACTTCACCTTCATTCTTTTTGGTGAGGTAGGAGTTTATGCACACTGTTATACCACTGTGTAGTGATACGGCACTACTTTGATACAGGTGTCTTATGGAAACATTCATAGCAATTTATTTAGTCCCTACCTCAGCTATCCCCAAACTCAGAGAGTTCAGCAGCATGAGAACAAATATTACAGCCTGCTTGCCATTAAGTTCCGTCCCATTAAATATTGCTCTCTCACAGATCTACGAAATCAATTAGGAAGTACTTGCAAAGATAGCCAAGGAAAAACTATTTAAAGCTTTAAAAGCTCAAATACTCCCTGTCTTGACGTTAGCCCTATAAAGCAATTAAACTCCGCTCTGGATTTCATTAACACTGAGCAAGTCATCTGCTCACCACACTGCCTGATTCGCCTTTCTCCTGCTTATGTGTTTATATAAATTGTTTCAGGGAGTGGTGAAGGGAAACAGGACACTGAAGATGTATTGGACAGAAGAAAATGCTGACCTGAATCAAATGCAAATAGAGAAAATAGTTCAGGTTGTTCTTTAAATAATACAGCAAGCCTTGGTGCAATGCAGAATAGGAGTGGGTCTTTAGTTTCTTTTTTTTTTTCTCATGGAAAGAAAAAATCTAGATATCTTCATATAGAGAGTATTTCTTTAATTCTAGACTGCTTATGCCAGTTGGAATTTGGAAATTGAGGACACTGCAAAAGAATGAAAGAACTCCATGGGAGTCTGGATATGAGAAGTGTGATTTACACTGGTATGGGATGAAAACTTGTTTTCTTACTTTCTTGGCCATTTTTGACACAAAATGGTACGCCAAACCTGAACCTAGATTGTTTTCTTTCTGCAGAATCCAGTTTTTTACTCAGACTTTGAGTTTGTGAATCTTTATTCAGACTTCTTTGTATTTTGTATAATTATTTGTACTTCATAGAAATGTAATTTGTATAATTATTTTGTATTTTAATGTATAGTTAAATCTGAGTTAATTGAAAAAAAAAAAAAAGATAAAGTGAACGTTTAATCCATGAAAGAAAGTTAAATTGGAACATTTCAAATGTAAAAAGAAAAAAATCATAATGTAATATTTTATGACATTATTACATTTTCTGTAATATTGAAGCTCAAGAACTCATTAATCTTGCACTCACATTTTTTCTTCCTCTCTGCACAATATTGAGTAAAGGAGTTCAGTGATTAGTCTGTACAAGATGTCATTAACACTGAAACAATTTTCATCCAGAAATCTCTTAGAGTACTAAAACAACTCCTTCCATTGTCAGCAAGGAAAGCCACATGTAAGAGAGTGCTTGCAGATAAGACGACATGACTTTCCACTGCTCTTCTGACATGAAATCCCAACAGGGGAAGATCAGCTTAAATTCTACAAGTACTTACAGGATCTATGCCGGTAGTAATTATGTTGCAAAAAATTAATTGGTGTTCCAGACTGTGATGTGGGTCCAAAAAATCTAAATTATAAAGATACACCTGGAAAACCTCTAACAGAAAGTGCCACAACAGACCTATGGTAGAATGTTGCTTTACCAGTGGACATCTTTATGCGAAACATCACGCATCCAACTCTGCATCAGTTTCCTCCAGCCTGAGCCTGGCAGTGGATTTGGTAAGATTTCTGTCACCACTCACTAGTGTTCACTGACTTAGATGCTTCCACCTCTGTAGGGTTACAAGACAGCACCCAATGTTGTGTACACTTCTACGCCAGGAAGTGAAGGATTGTCTTTATATGCAGTTATCCCTCAATATGTAATTTTGCTTTGCCCTTCTTTCAGTCCCTGTCCAATTCATAAGGCTCACCATGTTTTTCAAGTCACGAAAAAAAAATCATATGTCTAAGCAACATCTGGATTGCACAGTACTCCTCTGGACCAATCCCATTCACCTCCATCCTAACTCAGTAACATCCCACACCAGAACGCAGTCATGAACAGTCACAGACCGTTACAGAATCCCGGGTCAGACTTTGAAATCCACTGCCATCCTTCACCCATTCTGCACACACACTCTCCTTCTCCATCCCTCCCCATCTCCAGTCATGTCCCATCCCTCAGAGACCTAGTTACCTGTTTGTCCCGCAATTGTAGCAAACAGCCTGTGGGGAATCCTGGATGGGATCTTCAGTCCAGCTCTTATCTGGTAATACCTGAGAAGAAAGAATTAAAAATGGAATGCCGTTACTGAGATGACTGCTTGATCCAACATAAACGTCTTTGAGAAGACATCCTGGGCACATACAGACAAACAGAAGTGCCAACAAGAACAGGCATGCTCAGAAACAATAAGCCTTTTCCTCTGCTTTGTAAATATAACTGAAGTTATAATTTATACTGATGTTAATCGGAGACCAGATGTGTGATAAGGAGAGGTCGTGAAAAGATCTTGGCTTCTTGTACAGGAAAGAGGGGTAGAGAAGTATTTGTGGTAACATGCAGTGAGACCAGGAAAGTATTGACAATCATTTAATACAAAATAAAGGAAGAAAGGAAGAGGAAACTTCTGTGGAAAGAAAACAAATGTGCCAATCTCATACCCAGGAAAACTCATTTTATACATAGGGATTATCATTCTTTTGTTCACAGTAAGGATATCATATCCTAAAAATATTGTAATTAGCTTTAATTATATCTAAACCAATTGTAATCTAGTTATTTTCTATTCTGCAGGTAATCCCTATGTTAAGTGAAGGATAACAAAATAAAAAGAAAACATCAGCAATTTCAACAGCTTATGGTGCAGGATACTTCAGAAAATTTGCAAATATGAGGTCAGTCCAAAAAGAGACACAAACTTATGGTGGCTTTCCCTTAGTAGCGCTGTCGTAAGCAAGGAAGTTATTCCTTGGTAATGCACACCAGCTCCTGTGCAGCACAGGGCACCTCTGCAGCTCTCCCACTGACCTGCTGCAAAACCATGGCACTGTCAACTCCCCCTGCTTTGCATTTTCCTTCCTACCATGTGTTTGGACTACTTCATTTATAGATTCCTCACATCAGGATTATCTCAAAAATGCATAGTATGTTTTCAGCTTGATTTGTGTTCTGCCTCGAAATACAAAAGTAAAGGCTAAATTAGAATTGTAAAGGTCTACTCTGAAGACTTTATGACATTTAGCAGAATTATTTCCTAAGGAAAGTACACCAGTATGTGGAAATGTACTGTTAGAAAAGCTAATCTTCTGTAAACTACTAAATAAAAAACAGCTCATACAGGTTACACTTACCAATAAAATCTTTACTAGGGATGTAACACACACAGTACCACCCAAAATACAAATCCTTTGTCTGAGGTTAGTGTCTAAACACTCCTTGGACTCTAGCAGCTTGGAGCCATGACCATTGCTCTGGGGAGCCTGTTCCATGCCCAACCATCCTCTGATGTAGAACCGTTCCCTGCATCCAATCTAATAATCTATTCTAATATCCAAGGCTAAGTCTAACATTAGAGTTAGGCTAGGTGGTACCTCTCTTTGAGTAAACAGATGTTGGTGGTCTATTTCCATGTGTGTGTGGGGGGGGGGGAGGGGGTTATTATTATTTTTTACTGGATTTTATTTTATTTTTAAACAATAGTGCAGAAAAGCTTACTTAGACTTTAGTAAAGTAGGGAGACCATGGAAAATTGCCAGATAACGTGGAACAGGTGCTGTGAAGGGAAGATGAAACAGCAAGCTGATTTCAAGAACTAAAGGAACTTGGCACATAACTCAGCAAAACACAGAGCAATCAGATCCCCTCTCTTTCTATAAATACATTGAGAGGAAAACCATCAGGAAGGAAGAGGGAGAGTGAGATGCAAGAAAGCATAACATTGGCACAAGAACAACCACATATAACTGTCCATGAAAAAATGCAATTTAGAAACAAGAAGTTGTAGCTGGCAAAGGAGCAAGTCTACGAAACAGCCTCCTAACAGAAGCAGGGATGAAAAAGCCAATTTGTTTTTAGGGGAAGGTCAGTAAATTTCTGAATGATTTACAGGACAAGGATCTTTCTCATTTGCAGGAGCAATGTTATTTATGCAGGCAGCCTGTACCAGTCCAAGTCCCATCTCTCCTCTGAGATTGTCTGCACAGGTCACTCTAGTAGCAATGAATTTTTGTGTTGATGATTCCTAGAACAGGATTCCCAAGTGTAGCTGGTAGCTACATACTCCAGAAGTATTTTTGGGTCAGATGAAACAACTGTGATTATCTAGGCTGATTCGCAGAAAAACACAGCACTTAGGATTTTATCCAACAATCAACTAGAAAAATTACAAGTTATTATTTCCTATACAGACAGTGGGAGCCAAAAGTAGGGGGAAAAAAAAAAAAAAAAAAGAGGGTCTACCTGCCAATTATCTTAATGCAGAAAATGTGAAAAGTGAAAAGTAATATTTTTCTGTCTTGCAGTTAAAGAAAGTTTGGATAAAGTAGGCACACAGATCAATATGTTTATTTATGTTTTCCCTTCAGTGAGACAAGCTAGATGCACAGGCATGAAAGAATTTGTGACTTTGCATCAAGGAAAAGAAGATGTTCCTTGCTCATAGTGAAAATATTTTTGGATAGATATTTGACAAATCAGTAAGATTTTACAGATATATAAAGTGCAAGAGTCAAATAACAATGCACTGCAACAGTCCATCCCCTGTTCCTTACTACCTATTTTTCTACCATTTGGATTTTGGTTGTTACTGTATGATATGCAAAGAGGACAACATGAGAGAAGGTGATAATTTTACACCTAGGTCTGAAGAAAGAGATAAAATAAACTATGCTGTATATCAGAAAAAAAGATCGTATTGTTATATAAGATGGTGTGCAATAACCACACACATGAGGAAGCTCTACAACAGACACAAAATGTGACAAACATTTATATTGCTTCATGCTGAACATCTTCCAGTGTCTGTGGTTCACAAACATCTCCACAGAAGCAGTTAATCAGCAGGTTCTTCTTTTGTTACCACCCCCCAAAGTGCTAAAAAACAGTGCACAAAGTGGCTGTGGATGCTGCTGACAGGAACATATCAGTATAGAACAACACATGTAAACCATACATCAGTCTTTGAAGGTGAATGGATCTGATGCAGTACACTTACAAACAATGATACTGAAATTAATGCCCAAAGAGGTGCTGGCCAGGGGCTGCAGGACCTCTGTGGACAGAGGCTGGGGCTGCCCCATGCAGGACACAGCTGGTTCCCCACCTGAGGCCCTGAGCCAGGGAGAAGCAGCCGAGGGGGCCCAGGCCCAAGGAGGGGCCCCTCACATATTGCAGCATTTGAGGAGGAAGGAGCTTTTCTTGATTATATTAAATGCACAATTATAAAAAAAAAAAAAACAAACCAAACAAACAAACAAAAAAAAAAAAACGGAAAATAATTCCTAACCTGTCGTTACTCTTAAGTGATTAAAAAAATGTATATTTTTTATGTAAACCTTGAAGTTAAACTGTAAGCTTATTTCAAAACATTTCATTTGTTGGATTTTTCCTGAGAACCCACATACATTTTCAAAAATCGGTCAAGACACTTTCTTGATGAAATGGTACTTCGAAGAAACCATTTTGACCAGCTGTACCACAGGCTTCAAGCAGGGTGTTGACTAGTCCCAGAAAACAGGTGTGAGCACGTGCCACACAGGAGCTACCAGCAGCCAGTAGGTGCTTCTTCCCAGCTGCTGTCACCACTCCCGCCAGCAGCATTTCCTTCCCTCTCCTCTGGCAGCAGAAGGAACAACTTGGTCAGCTCAGGGCTTCTGCTGGAAAAGCTTCTTCTCATTTTGGAATTCTGAAACAGCTGTTGGAGGTGGCAAGATGAAGGCTTTCCTCAGCCCTCAGTGCTCAGTCTCACACAACCAGTGAACAAGGCAGCAAGTCTGTGGGGAGCTCGCTCGATAACGCCCACAGCCGCTGTGCCAGGGCACGACAGCAGGTTAGTCAGACACAAGTGACACTCCGATCCAGCCTTCCTTTATCACATCAGGTTTCCACAGTTCTCACCACAGATTTATCCTCAGGCTCTTTAACTTTTGATGAAGGTAGATCTAAAATTAATAGACGAAGAGAAGGACAATCCATATCCTCCTTGAAGTTCTGTAATTTATGTAGCCCTCATCTCTAGCTAGAAGGCACAGTTGGTCTACGGAAGGCAAATTGCCCACTTACAAGGACGTTGTAGATGCAAATACAAGTGGGCATGTGAAAAAGGAAACCTTTCAATTGCAAACATTTGGTAGCCCTCTTTTTTAATTTTTAATTTTGACATAAAATCCTGTTCAAACAATAAATGTTGCCAAGCTCTGTAAACCTATATAGTATTTGTGTGATTCATTATCATCCAAGCAAACAGTATGCCAGAAGTCTTAGTATCTTGCTGAAGATGCTGAGCATGTCATAGGATCAAACACAATAGATTAGTTTTAAGCCCAAGATTTAGGGCTGGAAGCTCTCAAAACTGAGTGCCCTAAATATAAGGTGGAGAAGATATAAACAACTTTTTGGCAAACAAGCACTAAACAGAAGGGCTCCCATACTTCACTGTGTTACTGAATTAGAGCCTGCACTTGGTACTTGATGTCTTTAAGGTGAGGCTTTAATATGGATCCAGGTAAGCCACAACCTTGACCATTTTTATACTTCTAGCTTCTTGCACCTTTTCATCAGATCACCTCTTCTCTGTAGAAACTCGCAACCCTACAGGCCGTAAAAGCTCCAGCCCTTGCATCCCTGCAGCTCTCAGGCATTTACACCAAGCAGCACTCTTTACATCTTCTTTTATGCTCACCTCAGGGGCTCTTGCCCTTTCATGCTCACCAAGGTAGCAATGCTGCCTTTTATTTTGTCCCATATCCATACCCTTAAAGCAATCAGCCCATTTCTTCCCTTTCAGACAGGATAGCAGAGTAGGGGCGAAGAGGAGTAGGTAGCAGAACGATGAACAGCAGAGTAAAATGAAAGAGACATGCTTTACTGTTAGCAAAGAGAGACAGACAAAGGAAAGGGCAGAAAAATTAGGACCCTAATAAGGATATGAGCACTTCTATCTTTTTCTCAAAGGCAATGAGAAACCTTGGAAACATGGTTTAATTTAGTCTCACAGTCAAGTAGTAGCATCTTTCAATCTGTTTTTAAATTATAGGAGCAGCTAGAGATGGAAAGATTTTGTGCTCTTCTAAATGAAGCATCTGAAAAAACTTACACTGCAATAATCTTGGAAAGATAAGTAACCCTTAGCTGTTCTGCCAAGAAGAGGCACTCTGAAGAAATTATCTAATAGATGTAGAAGGAGCTGAATATTCCGGAAGGTCATTTTTTTCTTTCTTAATTCAAACTATTACACTACAGCTTTTTTACTAGCATAAGATGTACAGCCAGACAAACATAGTGACTCATGAGAATTCTGCAGTTTTTCTGTAATGTTTATAGACTGAAAAGGATATACAGGTGTTTAGATTTGGAGACATCATTTACACTAAATTTTGTTTGAGTTTTGAATCCCACTCCTGCAAACAGGAGACAACAGCAAACAATAACCAGGAAATGGTTTCTCAGAGGCTCATTTAAAAAGCATACCAATCTTATAATATTATGATTCTCACACCTTCCCAGAAGACTGAAAGTGAAAGTGACCTTGAAACAGAGATGCAAACTCACTGATGGGTACCCATCACTTGATGGGTACATGTAACCCATCAGATCAAGGAGAGGTTTTTAGCTCATGCACAACCTGGCAGTTGTCCCATCCTAAAGGAAAACCTGGGCATCTTCCAGCTATTGCCCCTGAGCTAGTGAATCATGACAGATCGACTACATCAGTGGGCAAAGGAAGAGCAGCTGGTATCCTCTTCCTGGACTTCTGTAAGGCCTTTGACACAGTCCTACACATCCTTCTCTCTAAACTGGAAATATATGGATTTGAAGGGTGAACTATTCAGCAGGTAAGGAATTGGCTGGATGGCCACATTCATAAAGTTGTGGTCAACAGCTCAATGTCTAGGTGGAGGTCACTGGTGTTCCTCAGGGGGTTGTAATGGAACCATTACTGTTTAATATCTTTGTTAATGACATAGACAGTGGGATTGAGTGCACAAAGGGATGGAAGGAGGAAAATAAAGGTTTTCCTCAAAAACAAAACAACAGAAATTTTGTGGAAGCAACATTTTCCCTTACAAGAATCAGGGAAAAAACTGACCCACTTCCTAAGGTATCTTAGTTGGCATGAGAGGGAAATTTCATCCGGTTGTCTTTTGGGATCTGGTTCCTAGAATTCACTACGACTTGACTTTCTCTTGTTAAAGAGATTGGGGTTGCAATGGTTTGGCTCTTCACAAAATGTGGTTCTTTATTCAGAAAGGCAGCCTGATTTCTGAGGATAAAACCTGTGACATGAAAACAAAGATTAAGACATGACTGTGTCTTACACAGTACAACTAAAGAACTAAAACACAGAAAAGGCAGCATTCTCTATACTACAATATTAAATATACCAGTACAGAATCAGAAATGAACACTCAGTAAACAGGAGATGCAGAGACTTTCCACGATTTTGTGAGTCAAACATGGAATAAAAAATGTACAGATTTTGTACAGAGCACTGGGTTTTTGACTAGTTTCACATATCCTGTACAACTCTGTAAGACAGACAAACTGAAATGGCATAAAACTAAAAACAAATTAACACAACCCCTTGTCTCCTATTATAAATACCTTCTAGGACTGGGAGTGGAAACTTTAGCAAAGAAAACTATAAGTTTCAGTGTCACGCAGGAAAGAACCATTCGAGCATTCACTGTCAAATGAAAAAAAAAAAAAAAAAAAAGTGGATAGAAAACCTGAAGAACAGCTGTGCCTGGCTAAGCAATTGTTGGTTGTTGTATATCTAAACAAGCAAAATCCAGTCCTTGAAAAGCAGCTTAAAAAATAATGGCAGTTGATGGATGAGTAAGCTACAGAATAGAGAAATGAATGTGATTGTTTTCAGCAAGAAATTAAGAACTTGGAGGAACAGTTAAAACTTACAGCAACATCAAAGACTTCTGTAGTGCCTAGAAAGTATGAGGTAGAATCTTTGAAAGCAGAAATAAAAGAGAAGATGGATGATTACAATAAACTGTTGTTAGAAAAGGAGCAAAACCATCCAGAATTTACAGCTGATGATAAAGAAATAGAGAAGCTGGTAGCATACATACAAGAACTGGTGAACAGAGGTACTGAAATCTCAAAGACTGCAAGCTTCTTGAAACTGCAGCCATAGATAATTAAGAAAGTTGAAACAGAATTAAAGCAAAATAAAGAAGCATTGCAAAGGAACAGTACAATAACCTGATTCAAATCTCTCCTCTACAACTTAAATTGGATGATGCAAGGCACAGCGTACCTGCAGAAAGCAGTACTGATCAAATGCTGAAGGAAAAGTTAGAGGCAGGACAGGAAGCGCTTGTGATGAAAGAGAGACGTTGCAACCTTATTAGACCAACTAGAACAATATGAAGATAATAAGATTAGAAATAAAAATCTGAACTTGCAGTTAGAGATGCAGAAAATACACAGGACTTCGAGGGTCACTTAGCACACACCTGAAGGGGAATGTAATAACACTCTGTATTAAGCAAAATCTTGATCTGGGTGTAGTGAGTTGACCTTAACAAACTGCCAGATGCTCACTCCCTCACCCTCCTCAGCAGGGCAGGGGAAGAAAATACAATTAAAAGCTTGTGGGACAAGATAAACACACAGAATTCACTTTATCAACAGTTAAAAACAAACCAGGATGGTGAGAAACAACAACAACAAAAAAAAAAATAAATAAAACGTTTCTTCCAAAGCCCCTTTCCCAGACTCAGCTTCAACCCTACACTCCCAAACTCCTCTCCTTCTCCCCGAGCAGTGCAGGGGATGGGATGGGGGCCGCGCTCAGCCCACCCCAGCCCCTCTGCTCCGCCCCTTCCCCCTCCCACGCTGCCCTGCTCCAGCGGGGCCCTGCCCCGGGCTGCAGCCCCTCAGGAGCACCCTGCTCCCGCGGGGCTCCCCACGGCCGCAGCTCCCTCAGGAAATGTCCCCTGCTGCGGCGTGGGCCCTCCCCGGGCTGCAGGGTGGAGATCTGCTCCGGGGGGGCTCTGCGGGGCTGCGGGGGAATGAATCCCTGCTGCGGGCCTGGAGCCCCTCCTGCCCTCCTCCTCGGGCCTGGGGCCCCGCTGCTGCTGCTGCTCCCTGGCTCGGGGCCTCCTCCTCGGCCTGTGCCTGCTCTGCCCTTGCTGAAATCTCTTTTCCTCGAGGCATCACCAGCTTGGTGCTGGGCTCAGGTGTGCCCTTCGTGCTGTGTTCCATTTTGTTGTTAGAATACTTGACTCTTCCACTTCCCTTTTGCTACTGGCAGTGTCTCCTGCAATGAACCAACAAAAGGCCAGCCGTAGTGCTAGCCCTTAAGATATACTTGCCTAGTATAGATGCAAATGGAGAGATGCTACTCTTATTCTTCTAGATAAATTTCTCCCACATCAGGACTGGGGATGACCAAATCAGTGCCCAGTAAAGAAGTCCTCCTTCTCCTCTTCCTGCCTTTCTCCTTATTTTTCTCATTTTTGCTTTTTGCATTCGATTTTCTTTTCTACTGTTTCAGGAAATGGGTCATCTCTATTTCCCCCCACTCACTCCATGCAAATTAAATTTCTAAATGTGGGAACTTACCCAAATTTACCTATTTTTCTCTCTGAACAATTGGCTGCACTGAAGGGATTTTTGCCCCTCTTCCAAGAAGGATGAATATTTTCTTCTGAAAGTACACTCAGTGCTAGCACAAACCTCACAGCTGTATAGATCAAAATCTTGTTTTCTGGAATTTGGAATAGATGCAGCATTAAAAACTGCATCGAATAGTCCTTTTCGAAATGTTTTTGTCAATATGAGTCCTCTCTCCTTTACAGAAAGTCTGTCCAGAGAAGTGAATAGAGTGTTGATTCCTAACCGCTTAATGAATCTGCTGCCTCTGCTAAAGCTCTGACCTTATTTTTAAGCTCATCCTCAAAATGTTAATCATGTAAAAATTCACAAAAAGTTGTTCCAGAAATTTTATCCCCAGAGAAATTTTCTACAGAAGACAAAATAGCAGCAAAGCAGAAATGCATTACACAAGGGCAGAGACAAACGATGTGTCCACTTCAGCTGCCACCAAATCCTGGAAATTCCTACAGTTTGTAGCACCTATAGCTCACATGAGTAATATCTGCAAGATGGTTGCAAATATGCTCTTGGTCTGAGCAAGACTTATTTCCTAAATAGCTAGAAATGAAACCTACACTTCTCTTCCATCAGAATCCACAAATAAAATACACTTCAATAATCATACCTGTTCAGTCAAGGTCTGTACAGATTCCTTTCAGAGAAGAGAATGCTGACACACTTTTCTGCAGTTGTTCTGTAACCTAAGTCACAATACAGCCCAGTCCAGTTCCCCTGCATGTCTGAGATCATCTGCGTCTTCTATCTTTTCTATGCTTACCCATATGGTACTGTTTCCACTCCTGCCGAGGCTGTTCCTGTTTTCATCGAATAAAAGTGTTAATTGGATCTTCGCCAAGCAAAGAATGCGGCTCTGGCAGGGGGCTATGCATCATCCACCGTGGGGATGATCACTGCCTCTACCCAGACGGAGCTGCTGAAGGGAGACGTAGTTGTGCAGACCCCGATCTGTGTGGAATGCCTAGCTCTCTCTCCTAATACAGAGGTTGGCGGCAAGCTTGACTGCAAAAGGTGCTCCCAGTTAGAGAACCTCCTGCAGCAGGTGGCTGTGCTGCAGGAGACGGTCAAAAGGCTGCGGAGTATCAGGGAGACAGAAATGGAGATTGATAGCTGGACTCAAATGCAGTCTGCACTTCATCCACAGCCTGTGGTCAAACAAACCCCAAACTCCCTCACCAACACATCCAGATGGAGGGAAAACCAGCAGGGGTGAGGAATGGCAAATTGCCAAGAAGAGAACGGGCAGGAGGGAGAAACCTACTTCCAAGCCTACTGCTAACCCTGAGGTGCCTCTGTGCATCCGCTTCACGGCACAGCGGATGGAGGAGTGTTCTCAAACTATTTCTCAGTTTGAGAAATTAGGTCTGCTGGGGGTTGATGGGGTCCATATCTCAGAGAAGGGGAAAATCATCCTTGGCCAAAAGCTCTCCAATCTAGTCAGGAGGGCTTTAAACTAGAGTTGCCAGGAGAGGGGGTCATCAGTCCATTCCACTTCAAAGCTATGGGTGCCCTGGGCCTGAAATAGGTTCACAGGCTGGGAAGAGAGCATGTGAAGTGCACGATGGGGGAACTTCAGCTGGGAAAGCAGCCTCAGTGGGGGCACCACTCGCATGTCTGTACAACCGTACATGGAGTATGGGGAACAAGCAGGATGAGTTTATGAGGATATGCACAGGCCTGCAGGGCTATGACATCATTGGCATCACCAAGACATGATGGGATGACTCTCATGACTGGAGTGTAAGAATAGATGGTTGTAAACTCTTCAGGAAAGACAGGCAGGGGAGAAGGGGAGAGGGTGTTGCTCTCTATGTCCATGACCAGCTGGAGTCCATGGAGCTCCACCTGGGGATGGATGAGGAGCTGACTCAGTGTTTATGGGTCAGGGTTAAAGGGAAGGCAGGGAATTGGGACCTCATAGTGGGGGTCTGTTACAGGCCACCTGCCCCAGATGACCGAGTGGATGAGGCCCTCTATAGAGAGATAGGAGCAGCTTCACATTCACAAACCATGGTCCTCATGGGGGACTTCAACTACTCGGATATCTGTTGGGAGGACAACACAGCAGGGCACCAGCAATCAAGGCAGTTCCTGGATTGCATTAATGGCAACTTCCTCTTTAGAGTGATAGAGGAAGCCACAAGGAAAGGTGCTATGCTGGACCTTGTTCTCACCAACAAGGAGGGGCTGGTGAGTAATGTGAAACTCAAGGGTAGCCTTGGCTGCAGTGATCACGAAATGGTAGAGTTCAGGATCCTTAGGGAGTCAAAGAGGGTGTGCAGCAAGCTCGCTACTCTGAACTTAAAGAGAGCAGATTTGGGTGTCTTCAGGGATCTGCTTAGCAGAGTGTCATGGGACAAAGCCCTGGAGGGAAGAGGGGCCCAGGAGAGCTGGTCAATATCTGAGAACCACCTCCTTCAAGCCCAAGAGCTGTGCATCCCAAGAATGATGAAGGCAGGCAAGAATGCCAGGAGGCCTCCGTGGATGAGCAAAGAGCTCCTGGACTTACTTGGGCACAAAAAGAAAGTCTATAGGGAGTGGAAACAAGAACAGGCTACCTGTGAGGAATACAAAGCAGTTTTCTGGGCAGCCAGGGATCAGGTTAGGAAAGCCAAAGCCCTGACAGAATTAAGTCTAGCCAGGGACATAAAGGGGAATAGGAAGAATTTCTACAGGTCCATTAATGATAGAAGGAAGGCTAGGGAAGATGTGGGTCCTCTACAGAAGGAGACTGGAGACCTAGTCATGAGTGATATGCAGAAAGCTGAGGTGCTCAGTGACTTCTTTGCCTCAGTCTTCACAGGCAAGGGCTCTAGGCAAACCACCGAACTTGCAGAAAGCAAAGGCAAGAGCTGGGAGAAGGAAGATCCGCCCACTGTAAGCAAAGATAACGTTCGAGATCACCACCTAAGAACCTGAAGGTGCACAAGTCCATGGGACCTGATGGGATCCATCTGTGGGTCCTGAGGGAACTGGCGGATGAAGTTGCCAAGCCACTGTCCATCATATTTGAAAGGTCATGGCAGTCTGGTGAAGTTCCCGCTGACTGGAAAATGGGAAACATCACCCCATTTTCGTAAAGGGAAAAAGGAAAATCTGGTAAACTACAGGCCAGTCAGTCTCAGCTCTGTGCCTGGCAAGATCATGGAGCAGATCCTCCTGAAGGATCTACTAAGGCACACGGAAAATGAAGATGAGGTGATTGGTGGCAACCAGCATGGCTTCCCAAGGGCAAATCATGCCTGACAAACTTGGTGGCCTTTTATGATGGAGTAACAGCATCAGTGGGTAAGAGAAGAGCAACTGACATCATCTACCTGGACTTGTGCAAAGAATTTGACACTGTCTCGCATGACATCCTGGTCACTAAATTGGAAAAGCACAGGTTTGATAGATGGACCACTCACTGGATAAGGAACATTCTGGATGGTCACGCCCAGAGAGTCGTGGTCAACGTCTCAATGTCAAAATGGAGACTGGTGACGAGTGGCATCCCTTAGGAATGGGTACTGGGAGCAGTGCTGTTTAACATCTTTGTTGGCAACATGAACAGTGGAATCGAGTACACCCTCAGCAAGTTTGCGCAGAACACCAAGCTGTGTGGTGCCATTGACATACTAGAGGGAAAGGATGCCATCCAGAGGGACTGGGCAGGCTGGAGAGGTGGGCCCATGCCAACCTCATGAAGTTCAGCAAGGCCAAGTGAAAGGTCCTGCACCTGGGTCGGGGCAATCCCAAGCACAAATACAGGTTAGGCAGAGAATGGCTGGAGAGCAGCTCTGAGGAGAAGGATTTGGGGCTGTCGGTTGATGAAGAACTCAACAAGAGACAACAATGTGCGCTTGCAGCCCAGAAGGCCAACCACATCCTGGGCTGCATCAAGAGAAGTGTGACCAGCAGGGTGAGGGAGGTGATTCTGCCCCTCTACTCTGCTCTCGTGAGACCCCACCTGCAGTACTGCATCCAGTTCTGGGGCCCCCAACACAAGAAGGACATCGAGCTGTTGGAGGGGGTCCAGAGGAGGGCCACGAAGATGACCAGAGGGCTGGAGCACCTCCCCTATGAAGGCAGGCTGAGAGAGTTGGGGTTGTTCAGCCTGGAGAAGAGAAGGCTCCAGGGGGACCTGACAGAGGCCTCCCAATATCTGAAGGGGGCCTACAGGAGAGCTGGGGAGGGACTCTTTAGAAAGGCTTGTAGCGACAGGACAAGGGGTAATGGCCACAAACTGGAAGAGGGGAGATTTAGGCTAGATATTAGGAAGAAATTCTTTCCTGTGAGGGTGGTGAGACACTGGAACAGGTTGCCCAGAGAGGTTGTGGGTGCCCCCTCCCTGGAGGTGATTAAGGCTAGACAGGGTGGGACTTTGTGGAACGTGGTCTAGCGGGAGGTGTCCCTGCCCATGGCAGGGGGGTTGGAACTAGATGGTCTTTAAGGTCCCTTCCAACCCAAACCATTCTGTGATTCTATGATTCTGTGATAAAAGATCAGCATTATAGAATAGGCATTAGCTGACACAGGAAAGAAATCTGAGGACTCCACTGACATGAGTTAATTCATTCAATTAGTGGGCTATGGAGCTACTCATCCTTATATCTCTAACCCTTCATCCTATTTGAGAAGACAATTACTCACTTAACTAATTTCCTCCGTTCACTGTGTATCAGTAATGAGCCTAAATTGGATGTGTATGTTCTAGTCTGGAAAGCAAAGTACCTTAATATTTGGTCTGAAAACACTAAATATCATCAGACACAAGACCCATTGTAGATTTGGATTTTCTTGCCAGCATTTGCATTTATGTTACTAATGACATATATGTTATTTTTTTTTTTAATCAAATCTCTGAGATCCCCCAAAGGGAACCAGGATTCCGCAACCTTACACCACAGGCAAGTCTAAGAATCTCAGATTGTTCCTCAGTCTGTAAACTTGGTGCTTTGTTATAGTGGAATAAATGTTAATTTCATCTAGATATTGATTGTGGCAACAGCCCAATCTTAATCACAGTCTCTCCACAATAAAAGCAGCAGAAAAGCACAGACAGACATTGATGAAGTGATCCTAACCTGTTTATTCCTTCTCTCTACAAACACCTAACTGGATCTTCTACCTTAGAGAATTAAAGCTTCACTGTAACTCCCTTTAACCATATTCCTGACTAACATTAATCTTTGCTGGAACATGCAGTGGCAGCATTCAGTGTATTTTATGTCTCACTACTATGGCTAGAAGAGAATCTGGTAAAATACATAATGTCATCTGACACCAGGCTTCTCTTTGGTTTGGACTGTCCCAAAAGGACAGTGTCTGTCTGCAGTAGAAAATAGGCTTGACCATCTACTAAGATCTGGAGAGTCAGAAAGCAGTGGAACAGGTGAAGAATAATCCAGTGTACTTTCCGAGGACAAAAGCGTTAGGAGCTGAGAAGAGGGCAAACTTTTATGCCATCTTACTGTCAGAAAGATACATCAGCAAGGTAAAAAATTCAGCCATCAGCTGAAAGACCGTGAAAGCTATTTAGGTGCAACAAAAATTTAATAAGATAACAGATTTTTTTTTTTTTTTCTGAGGTGATTGAAAATGGTAGCAATGTTGACCCAAGAAAGCAGAGTCGGGATGTAGGACATGAAGCCCTTGATACAATGATGTATATAGGGCTGCCCTCAACAGACCTTGCAAGACCTTGCAAGTACATTCACACTGAAGTACAGTATTCTTTTGTGAAATGGAGAGAACAAAGACAGATGTCTTAAAGGCATGTTAGATCCTCAGACAATTTTTAGATTGGCACCATTTTTATCAGATAGGACATGTAACAGTAAACTTGGTCACACTGTCCCAGTGGTGCTGGCGAAGACACTGAATCGTAGACACGAGCTCTGAATTGTAGAGCACAGTGGCAGTGGAAAACACTGCTGCTGAATTTTTCAGAAAAAAAGACCAAATGATAGTTAAGAGAATACAACTTTAAGATCAGACTTCTTAGAGCCAGAGGTGACTGGAAAGTATTCAAGTCACTGTTGTAAGGACAGATAATCTCATTGACTGGAGAATTTTTGAAAAGTCATATAAGGTAAATACTAAGAGACAGCATTGCTGCAGGAACTCGATTAAGCCACGGAAAGTGATTTCCAGAAACTTACATCATTTGCATGCTATCTGAAATAGCATACAATAAATTTTGCAGCACAAACACCAAGTACTCTTGTTTTCCAGCTTACTGTAATGCCACATCATTACAGACATAGGGTAAGTGTAGAAACACGGCACCAACATTCAACTACTTCTAATAGCTTTTTTCTACTGGGAAAAAGATTTTTAAATTACAAAGAGGATCAAAAGTGTAACCACAGCAATGAGTTCCATGCTATCAGATGACACAGTACTATCAGCGAGATCTGCTAGAAGATCGTATGATTCGATGCATTTTGACAAGAACTGGGTCACAAACTAATGGGAAATCTGGTTTCCTGCTGTTAATTCATAATGCAATTTTAATTCAGTTTTGAGTTCCAGCACATATCAGAGACTGGAAATTCTCAGAGAAACCCTGTGTAGAAAGAGGTATGAAAGCCTTAAGTAAGGAAACAAATATTGTCAGAAGCTCAGTTAGATTCAAAAATTATCCTAGTTTTCAATGTTTATAAATCTTCTCTCCACTTCTTCTCTGAAATATTCCCTACTATTCTCTAAAAAGTGCCAAGATATTTATTTAGCCTTTCAGTACGTTAACAAACTAGGGGAGCACTGGTGTATTTTGTTTATCTGGACAAGTCTAAATTTTTTTTTATTCATCCCAAACTGGTTATTCAACTTAACAACTTAAATGAAATGATCTCTACTAAAATCTGAATGCTTAAAATTTGTGCCCCTTCTTTCTCTATCCAGTGCTTGAGCAAGTCATGGCTGCTCTTATCTGAGAATCTTCATGTCTAGTAACTTTTCTCAAGCTCTAGCAGGTCTGCTGCATCAAACTATTTCTCTCCACTCCTTTATAAATTTTATCCTTTGAGGAGAACGTGTGAGTCCTAGCAATATCTAAACCAAAGAGGATATGTTAAACTGGTCAGCAAAAATTTCACAAAATGAATTAAAAATCCACAGCGTCCTCAGCATTTTTGTTGTTGGCTGCCTGCAGACATAACACCAGTCACATTACAAACTGACTTCTCATTTGTTGCAAGACACCATTATAAAGATTTATCATGCATAACCAAATGGGAACAAGAGATTACCAAAGAAAAGTTCATTTTTCAGTTGCATTTTATTTGCAATACCTTTTCTTGGCAGATGTTATCCACACAAATGAATGACTGTTCTAAAGTAACAGAGTGGACGTGGACTGATGGGAGAAATTGATGTGCATTTGTTAATGTACTTTTGCTGCAGCAAGCACATTAAGTAATTAAAGTGCTGAAAAAGATGTTCCCATCCAGATACACTGTATAGTCAACTCCATTAAAGCAAGGACAAAGGCCAATTGTTTTTTTCCACTGCATCTCAAGCACACCTTGTCTGCAATACACACACTGTATAGTTTGATTGCATCCATAGAATTAAACTATCCAGTTACACAAGCAGTTATTACCCCAAAACAGCTCTAAAGGATGAAGCGTCATAAAGAGTAATGATTTTGGGTTCCCTACCAAAGCCATCTTAAAAGCATCTAATCTGGAGATAGTGTACAATTTTCCCTTCTGAAAATGAGACTCTGGGATGTTTTACGCAGAATAAAAAAAATATCTGGAAAATAGAATTCAGAGATAGTCTGGGACAAACTTCTCCCATGTAGAATAATGTTTTCTATTACCACACCATCTGAGTACTTGTGATTGTATTTTGTTACTGTTGAGAACAATCTTCTGAAAAATTGTCACTACTCCCATGTTTGTAAATAAAACACTGAAGGACTAAAAGGCTGTTCAGACCCAGCCCAAGAAATTTCCCAAACTCATCACTCACTCCAGCACATAGTAACAGTCATAGATCATTTGGGTGTGGAGTAGTTGCATTAAAATACACCTTACAGGACTGTGGAAAAGCGTGCAGAAAGTATTGCCAAGAGAGAGGATTTCTTCAAACACAGCACAAAGAAATAGAGCTGAACTCGCATCTCCTGGCCACTAGGCAATGCTTTCTCTCTGAAAAACATGAGCATGTGCCACTGAATTAGCGACTCAACAGTGAGAGAAATTACCAATTTTTTTTCTTCAACCCTAGTTTGCATGTTGATGTGAAATTTTACACATCAGTTCCCAGCAGTCGTTAAGACGGCATTGAAGCCAGGCACATGCAATATCAGAGGGAAAATTCTGGACAACATGGTTATTTAAAACAAATACTTGCTGGAGAGCCCAGAAATGTTATAATTTGAGAGCTTATGAAAATTCCAAATGTTGTCATTCTTCAACCCATATGGACCAGATTCAACACTTGTTCTTCCCCCATTTGGTGTCCATGTAGCACAAGAACTAGATGAGTCATATGGTGAGGAAGAATATGCTCACTTTACTTCGGTCACCTTTCACACATTGGACAGCAGCTGATTTTCTTGGTCATGAATGCTAGAATCGTGATCAGTATTTAAAACAAAAGATTTAAAAGTATACATTGCACAACATTCAGCAAATTGGCCTTGGTTGAGTTACAGTTTGAGAAAGTATAACCTAGTGAATCAATATATTCACTTCCTAGCTTTCTTTCCAATACTGTTGTGTTAGAGTTGTCTCAGCTTTTTTCCCATCTGTAAAACATAAACAACTAGAACTGAGGAAAGGCATTCTGAAGGATAAGTGAAGGCTGTAAAGTGATTTGTGATCCAAGGATAAAAGGTGATGATACTTATGCAGAGCACAGTTTGGTATAGATATTCTGTCTAGTGGAAAGCTTTGTACACACCAGGAAAATTCAGAAGTCAAGAGGTAAAGGATACAGACAGAGGAGGTGTGCTGCTTTCTCTTGGAAGATAAACATTAAAATATATCATACAGACAGTGATAGCTAAGAGGAATGTCATGCAAACAGATGGAATCCATTCTCCTAGGAAATAAAATGCAAGGCATGATGTTAGATGAAAATCTTTGGGAAAATATAGTTAAAAATATAAGAAGAAACTACAGTGAAACTTATGAGATTAGGCAACATTTAATGCTCATCTGTCATTAACTTGGAAGAAAGCTCCTTCCATCACCTGTAACATTAACAATTGACCATCATAAAATTGTCTTCAAAGATTCAGGAGTTTAATTGGGCAGCACTTTGTCCATTTTTATAAATCTAGTGCATAAAATAAAAATATTTTCAAAGAGAGGTCTTAAAGTATTATCATCTGGAGTTTCAGATAGTGGCTTTGGTTACTCTTTAAAAAGTTGATTAAGTTTTAAGTTCAACAAAGCAAAGGTTTTCATTTTGCGGGCTGAATCATGTCTCTGAGGTGAATTTCTGCTTGAACCAATAGACTTTATACAGCAGATGGTTTCTTTTCGTTCTTGGGCCTTCTAGAGACAGCTGTGCTCTTCAGTAACACACTCAGGTCTAATTGTTTTACCCACTAAGTATTTGTGCTGAAAGATATCATGGAGAATTGATGACAAAAAAAA
Source organism: Alectura lathami (assembly GCA_013399715.1). NCBI lineage: Eukaryota > Metazoa > Chordata > Aves > Galliformes > Megapodiidae > Alectura > Alectura lathami. The sequence goes on from VXAV01010390.1 coordinate 57,797, forward strand.
AAAAAAAAATCTTAGAATCAGGGGGCATTAAGTGCAGCATTGAAAATTGGGCTTCTCCAGGAT
>VXAV01010390.1:63402-81396 GCA_013399715.1 Alectura lathami
TTTTTTAATATATTCTGACACTGTGCCTGCAACACTCCAGGAAATAAGGACTGAATATCTGACCATGATGTATATTTTCAAAGTATCCATCTTGACAGGAAAGGCCATGGTTAACTGCAGAACTCCAGTGTGCTGAGGAAAGGAGCTGCTGCACTGTGCCTCTGAAGGGGACTATTTCGTTACTAAATAAATTGAAACACTGCTGTCCATCTGGTAGGCAATAGGAATGTTTTGCTATAAAAAGGCTTTGTCTGTCTTAATATCAGACTTGGTATTATCCTTTCAGCAACTCTGAATTGTGAGAGTTCTTTGTCTGATACTTAGAGGGTACTGAAAACTCCGAGACCACTGGTCAGGTGCCCAGGGCAAATGTCCCACTTTAGAAGAAGTGGGAATTTTTTTCCACTCATTTTTATCACCCCCACCCTCTAAACATACAAACACCAGTGTAAGTGTTAGACACAAATTACAGCCTGAATTTGAGGAGTGAAAGGACTGATAAGCATTTGATTCAGTCATGTAATTGGTAAGGACTTACCTTGATCCTTGTTTTATACAATATCAGTGCCAGAATCCCATATTATGAAGCCAGTGTTTCACCTTCTTTGTGCCCTCTGTTCCCTCCCAGACTCCAAAAGTTGCTTATTCCATGGATACAGTGAGGTTTTTTTTGCTTTTTATTTTGTTTGTTTGGTTGGTTGGTTGGTTGGTTTTGTTTTTAAGTAAGGAAATCCATCAAATAGATTTTGAAATGCTTTAAGAAAAAAAGGTGCAGAAGAATTGCTTCTGACGGAACCAGAGGAATCAATTAATTGATCTCTGGCAGTCAAGGATAATTTTATTTCCTACTCTATTAAGAAAAATCAGAATCAGTCAGCTAATTTCACTACAGAAAATATCTGTCACCAGTTATTAAGTGGAACATGATGGAGGGAATTAGGACAGAAAACTAAGAAATATTTTTTTCTTCCAGAAGTTTCATTCCTTATTGCTCAGTCTTTAGAACTGTGGCATCAAACAGTATTGCAAATACTTTGGTTTGACCACAGAAAAAGTTCTGTCTTCCCCTATAGTAGTACCTACATCATTTAATCTTTGATGTCTATAAAAGCTGACATTGTTATGTTTCTGCTATAGAAAAAGATACATTTAACACTAATAATTGACTAAAGTAATCTACCTGTAACACATAGTTTACTGATGACTGTTTCTGTTACATATGCCAGAAACATAAAACCACAAGAAATGTTTTAAAAAGCCCCTGATTACCTTTGTATCAGCCTCTTTTCAATATTAACCATTCATACAGCCTAAGAAAGATTAGGTTCAGCTGTTAAAAGACAACAGTTCAAATATCACAAGGTAGAATTCATGTAGATTAAGGAGCTTCCACTTCTCATGGCAAGGGAGAGATGGCAACTGGCTCTGTGTGCTTACACAATTCAAAACAGCTTCCAGTGCAACCAAAAATAGAACCAGAACCATTACTTAAAACCTAACATTTTAAAGCACTTGGGCTCTGTGGCTTAAGGCCAGCAGACCATGTCCTTAATCAAGTCTGATTATTAACCAACTCCTAATGGCTCCAGAAGGGTTGATTCTCCCAGGATTCTCTAGCTAAACCCTGATGATTTATTCATGATATTTGCTCTTCTCCAAAGGGCTTACTGTTGACCCAGCCATGCTCTTCCTACAGGACATGGAAGCATAGAATATCCTATGTTGGAAGGGACTCACAAGGATCGCCAAGCGAACCCCTGGCTCCACACAGCACCACCCAAACCACAGACCCCGTTTCTGAGAGCAGTGTCCAAATGCTTCTTGAGCTCCAGCAGACCTGGTGCCATGCCCACTGCCCTGGGGAGCCTGTTCCATGCCCACCACCCTCTGGGGCAGAACCTTTTCCCAGCCCCCAGCCTGACCCTCACCTGACACAGCTCCATGCCATTCCCTCGGGTCCTGTCGCTGTCCCCAGAGAGCAGAGCTCAGCGCCTGCCCCTCCGCTCCCCTGTGAGGGAGCTGTAGGCCGCCATGAGGCCTCCCCTCAGCCTCCTCTGCTCTGGGCCCAAGAAACCAAGGGACCTCAGATGCTCCTCATACCTCTCACCCTCTAGACCCTTTGCCATCTCTGTAGCCTTCCTTTGGATGCTCTCTAACTGTTTTATGTCCTTCTTACATTGTGGCACCCAAACCTGCACCCAGTGCTTGAGATGAGGCTGCCCCAGGCAGAGCAGAGCGGGACAACAACTTCCCTCTCCCAGCTGGCAGTGCTGGGCATGGTGCACCCCAGGGTACGGCTGGCCCTTTGGGCCACCAGGGCACACTGCTGACTCAATTCAAATTGAGAACCCCCAGATCACTATATGTGGGGCTGCTCTCCACCTACTTGTCCCCCAGTCCTCCCGCAGTCTGTACACATACCTAGGGTTGCACAGTGCCAGGTGCAGGATCCGGCACTTGCTCTTGTTAAACTTGCAGTTGGTGACTGAACAGACAGATCTTGACTCATTTGTCAAGATCGCTGTACAAGGCCTCTCCACCCTCAAGGGATTCAACAGTTCCTGCTAGTTTATTATCATCTGTAAACTTACTCAACAGAAATTTGACTCCTGTGTCCAGATCTTTTATAAAAACTTTGAAGAGAACTGGCCCTCAAATAGATTTTTGGGGAAGCCAAAACTGGTCACCAGCCTGATTTAACCCCATTTACTATAACTTCTTTTGCCCAGCTCATCGGCCAATTGTTCACCCATCATATCGTGTACGTGTCTAGCTGTATGCTGAACATTTTGTCCAGAAGGATATTGTGAGAAATAGTATTGAAAGTCTTGCCGAAATACAAAAGATCATATCTACTGGCTTCCCTTGGTCAACTAGATGGGTAACTTTGCCATAAAAGGAAAATTAGTTAAACAGGAATTTCATACACAATGAGCACTGACTACATTGTCTTTCAGCAGTTTTCATTAACTCCCAAAATACTGTCCCCCACAATTTTACCAGGCACTGAAATAAGACTGACAGGCTTGTAATTACCAGCGTCTTATTTCTTGTTCTTTGGGACAACATTTGCCAGCTTCCAGTCAGCTGGGACCTCTCCAGATACCCAAGAAAGACAGTTAGTCAAGACTAAGTGTTTTGGAAAATATCATCCTTATTTCTGCACAGTTATGCTGTACCAGCACAAGAATTTCAACCCTATGGCCCAATGTCAATTAGGCACACAAATCTAGTGGTGTTCCACAAAATCTCAGGACTCCAGTCCAGTTGAATTGATTTCAGTAGCAAGACTGCTATGTCTTTCTGGGGGCACGTAATCATGTTCTTGATTACACTGTTTTTCATTAAAAAAAAAAAAAAAAAATATTAGTTTAATTTGTAATAATGTTTAATACTGTTTTTCTTGATTTTGTTGTGAAGAAAACACAGACTTGTGTTTCTACAGAAATTCAGATTCATTTCAGCTCCACTGCTATCCTGATGGACAACCTTTCACAAGCCACCTTCCTAGCCTTCAGTGAGCCAGAATGATATTGACTCAATTTACAAGGCACTCAGAGAAGAAAAACATCAGTTAAATAGAAAAGTTCCCATTATTATTACTTCTACCGCCCTTTCATCTGCAGAGACTACATGTCAATCCAAGATATCCAATATGTCCACAATGAATACCAATAATGGCAGGAGAGAAAAAATAAAAATTGTGCCCAAGTTAAAAGGAAATTTGGCAAACTCATTTATTCCTCTTCTTCACACTCGCCTGCTACAGTGATGAAGGCCACTGAGTAGTTGAAGCCAGACGGAGGATAATGATCAGCAAATGTGAGTAAAGGATTTTACTGGAAATACGAATGGTGAGACTATGGAAGGAAGGCAAAGATAATACTGTGCAGGATACATAGAAATAAAAATACTGTAAACAAATTAATGCAGTAGAAACTATAGTATTGCATGTTTGGAATATTAATCAGTAAAACAGGGTAAGCACCAGTGGTGGAAAAGTAAGGGCCATTAGGAACTCATTAGTGTGACAGCAGAATATATTATCAATGCTAGTGCTAGGTTTACCCGCACATCAGATATTTGATCTGACTGTCAAAGCCAAAGAAAGCATTTTACAGAAATTATTGAAAGCAAAAGCAGGCTCAAATGAGAAAAAAAAAAAAAAAAAAAAAAAATTGACAACTTATCCCACAGCAACATGAGATGTAGGAACATTCTTGGCTAACCTTTGAACATCCTACCATCTGTGTCCGAACAAAGGACTGAAGCCACAGATAGGTGCACACTTTCAAATGTGAGGAGGATCAAATACATTACACTGACCATCAGAAGTCATGGTGAAAATCGATAAGCTAGGACTGTCTTCTAAGGTCATCAGCACCTAACTACATAGGAGTCTTATTATAAAGGTAAACCAAACACTTCAAGCACAGAGGATTATTTTTTTTCTGTTTGACACAAGTACTTGTTACAGTCAGAATGCTTTCTAACAGAACATTGGTGGATATTCACTTGCAGGCATTTACAGAATGACAGATTCCAGCTGTTAAAACAAAATACAGCTGTGATCCCCTCACTCAAGTTCATGGCATCTTTACCACATAGGTCATCACAATAAAAACAAAAAACACAAAGCCTATATCCAGATGGAAACAGCTTTAACTAATCCATCCCAATGCCCAAAACAGTTCCGTAGTTTTGTTGCTAGAAACAAAGCTCAGGATGGATGAATCAGTAGTGAGCCACCCCTATGCAAAGCTAAGGCATGAAAGAGAATATCTAGCATGCTGCATACATCAGTCCTCCGAGATGAAAGAAAACAATATATTCTACAAGACGCATTGTTGTTCACAAAGTATATTCTTTTGACCTGTCTGGGTCTTCTGGTCTCCTCAAAAAATTATTTTAGTATAATATCTTTTCCTCTGTGAGGTCCAACATGCAAGCAGAACAACAATTCACATTTGGTTAGGCTTCTCCATTTAATAGCCACTGGGTTATTATAAAGCTATCAGGAAGAGTGATGCAAAAGAACGGGGGCAAAATTTTGAGTAAACTAGAAGTTTTATGTGTTCTTCTAAATTAAAGCGATGTGAAAATACAATGTGGCCATCAGAACCAGAACTTTAGGCAAACATGAGTATTTTATGTTCCCCTCTGAACTGGTGGAATTCGGTTAAGTTCCATTAAAAGAATATTCATTGTATTTACGACCCTAAAATGAGTGAGTTTTCATTATAGTTCAAAGCAGCTATCGTTTAGCATAGAGGCTCAACACCAGTCCAGAAGCATTTAAAGCAGCTATCGTGCTTATGTCAGAACAGGTGCTTAAAATAATTTGGAGCATTACAACATTGTATTACGAAAACAAGTCAGTCAGTCTGACTTTATAGTGCAAGTAATGTACATTGATCTTTCTTGACAGCAGCAAAAGCCCAATGACATCCTCCCATACCCTGGAGATTGCAGGAAATACAACTGCTTTGGCAGAAAACAATCTGTTTTGGATTTTAACTGTTTTCTGTAAATGACTCTTCTGCAATCAGCTGCAAATTAATGAAGATATCAATTTACCCTCTCTGGAAGAGATCCACATTATGGAATTTGTGTAGCTCCACAGAAAACTCGACCGTTCCCTGGACCTCAGACATGATTTTTTCAGGTCATCACCTAAAAGACACACATAAACAGGCATTATAAACATTTGAAGTAATTTGCTTAACAAATCTTCAACTGTATTACTGCGTTTTCTTTGGCATCTTGGGGTTCATGCAAAGCTCACTGATATCTACTGGAATCTTTCCAATGATTTCATTGAGCTTCATCTTCAGGAAGACTTGCTAAAAGCAAGAACAAAGTAGTAATTAAGAGAGGTAAAGTGTCTAATTAGCCCTGAGGACAGAATAATAATATTATGAAAAGCACAAAAAGAAGCAAAAAGTAAATAACATATTATGTGCAAGTATTTCAAAGCAAATTTTAATTAACTGTGTTGCTACTCCTGAATAGGAAATTGATTTTTTCATCCAATTTTGTCAAATAGCTGATATGCAGGGCCAGCACTGCCCATTTCTGTAAAAGCACAGGCCAAAAAGACAAAACCCTGAGAGAGATGAGAGTAGAATTCAGAATTCTCATGCTGTTGACCCCTCCTATGGCTTAACTAAAGGGAAGTTTCTGAGGGAATATTAATAATTTATAGAATAATGAATGGAAGAGATTCTTCTAAGGAAAACACTAACAATCAAAGCCTCTAACATGCCACAACAACCAGATCAATATTTTGAAACCTTACAACCGTTTACAGATAATATCTCATATGTCCATTTAATCATAGAATAATTACGGTTGGAAAGAACCTCCGGAGGTCATACCTTACTCAGGTAAGTTTTGCCAAAGTAAGTTTCCAAACCATTGCTATTTAATATACCGGTGTAAACCATTGACATTCCCTAATTGCAGCAGAGCCAAGCCAAGGGCTTTTAGACAGGTTTTGAATTTTACATTTACCCTTTCCTCCTTTTTTTATTCCCTGGAAGTCTTCTTTTGGCAAGTTACAAGCTGTAACTGTCTAGAAATTGTCTGTGGTGTCAGGGACAGGGTAATCATCAGATTTGTTTAATTAGCACAGGTCAGAAGCATCATTGGGTACCTTTTTCACAGCAGCTAAGTGCAGTCTCTGAAGATGACCCATGTGAGGGCTATTAATAATTCCCCAGTCTGAGACTCATGGGTCTCTAAGGAGACATCAAGCTCAGAATGCAAAAGTGAGAGTTTCCGTGTACATGCTAACCCATAATTTCCATGGCACAAAAAGATATGACCATTGCCTCTGATGAAACTGGAATGAAGAAGAGTTTGATACATGAAGGTCTGAGGTAAGCATTAGGCCTCCTCAGTGCTGACTCCTGACTAGTAATTTTCCAACTGACTGGCTTATTACACTGATTATTTTAAACTCTGTGGAATAACAAGAATGGGACACAGGATGTATACAATATGTGCAATCTATGCCTACAGCTATGAGAAAGAAGAGAAGGACAATTGCTAAGCTGATATGCCTTCAGGATACGGAACTCTACTTCATCTCAGTGTCAGCCTGTGATTTGGGAGCAGAGGTAAACACAAGTGGTATCGTTTGACCAAGAAAATGTAATTCATAGCCTATCTATTTTATTTGTATATATATACATATATGTTTTTCCATATAAACAGGAATAAGACTAATCCTCTCTGACTTTGCCTTTCAGCACAGCCTGAAGAAATTATATACTGCTTATAGGGCTTGTATATGACATATCTGCCTGGTAACGTGTGTGATAGTCTCGTCTGAGTGTACAACATCAAAGCAAAGCAGACTGTGTGGGAGAAGCAAAGAGAAAATTGCACAACACCAAGGAATATGCTGGCAAGGTATTCAGCCTTAAGGAGTGCTGGTTGGAAGAATTACCTCTGGATAAATATGCATATTGTGCCCAGGCATATTTTCCTAGGCCAAAATCTCAGGATCAAAGGAAACTGTGCTTTTGAAGACACCCATTTAAAGAGAAGAGGTGTGAATAGGTGGCCAGCTGATTTTATGAAAAAATAAAGACTAAATACATGGAAATATACATGCAGGTCTTCACTCTATTTGCTTTTTTACTTTGCATGCTTTGTACCTTTTCAAGGCAAATATAAGAGAACTGTCTTAGGGGGGAAAAAAAAAAAATTGTTTTTGTAGCTTAAGTTCCCTCACAGATCACCAGAATGGAAAGGAGAATAGCTACCACAACAGGCTGGACATGCAGGCATGCCACAGGAAAAATAGAGGCTATAGAATCTACATCTGAAGGCTAGAGAGACTGAGCCCCCACCAGCAGGGCCTGGTACCTCAGGGCACATCTGACGAGCACTAAAAGGAGCCTCTGGCACACCTGCTCATCACGGCACTTAGCCAGGTTCAAAGAAAAATTTCTCAGAGACATAACCATTATGCTTCACTGAAATAAAAGCTACAAAATTAGACAAAACAGCTGCAGGCACCCCAGATGGAGAAAACACAAGTGCTTAAAATGATGCACCAAGTTTTCACTGCTGTACCACATTGCTCCTTAAAAGCAGCTGATCACAGCACTTCAAAATCCAGGGCTTGTGAAGGACCTCTGAGTATCCCTTACTCACTGATCACTGTGAGGAACAACTTTGGGCTATAAATAGAGGAATATTTGTAAAAATAATTCTGAAGTGCAGGACGCTGTTACATCAGCATTGAAAACACAATAGGGCCTGCTGCCAGTACCAAAGAAGTATCATCCATTTACCTAATAAGCAGTTCAAAGAAAAATACACAGGTGATTCTTGGTAAGGCTTTAGTACAATGGTTCATCTAAAATGTCAATTTTTAATTTAGCCTTTTGTATTTTCCAGAAGAGAACTGAAGAAGATGCAAGTAAATCTCTACAAAAAGCTGGAAAAAAAACTACATGGGAAGTGTTTTGGCCATATGCTCGTGTAAAAGCAGTGTCCATGATCTGTGTCATCACTTCCAAAGCAATGGATTGCTTCGCAACATGCTGCCATCATCAGTGGTTGCGCTGTGCTGTCCTACACGCACTGATGCTATCAGCCAGGTCACCACTTTGAGAGTCTGTCATTCCAACAAGAGCTGGTGTCCTAGCAGTAGACAATTTCATTTGTCATTTAACTTGTAGCAAGGAGAACGCTAACTGAAAATCAGAATCCTTTATACAAATAAAGCCCTATAAAAATCTGTATATTTAAAGATTGGAGAGTGTCTCACCTGTTCTTCTAAAGGAAGAGTTAATTTTATACTCTCCACCGCATTGTTTTCAGAATGAATTGGAGACTTTTCAATATATAATACCGGCTAAACTGCAGAGGCTTTATTTATATTTATCCTCCGTTGCTCTCAGCAATCTTTTTAACTCTTAGTGTTTGTGCTATTTTAGAGATACAGTCAGCTGACCAAGTCCTCTAACAGCAGGTGGTTATTGGTTACGTACCACACATTCAAACATCTTGAAGCTAAAAAAGAACCTGACAATGCTCTGCTGAGACAGCAGTCAGCATCAACCCAACCCAAGGGACGAACTGAAGGCAAGATGGGGACAGCGCAGGGTGGAAATAAGGACAGGACACTGTATACTCTGTCAGGCAATGAAATTCCTGGCATTTGTGAGATTACATCTGAGTGAAAAATAAGCCAGACATCTCTTTAGTGCTTTCACCATCCTTGTCCATCTCCGTCATAGAAGACAGAAACAAAAGAAAAAAAAAAAAAGGACAAAAGAAAAAAAACACCATGTGATAAAGGGCAATGACTCATAAACCCAGAAACATTCATTTATGAGAATAAAGCTGCCTCTCAGGAAACACAGCACATATTATCTCCAGGATAGCACCACTTTCCATACTGCTTTTAGAGCATCTATTTTATTATTGTGATTTTTTTTCAGAAGTTGGTTTGAATTCTGTGAATTCTTCCTTTCTTTTTTTTAGAATTCTTGATGAAGTGTGTAGAATAAAGTCATAAACTCACAGTAAGATAACATTTTTCTCACCACAAATATCTTCTAGTGTAAAACTCTAAGTAAGGAACAGAGAAGCACAGTAAAAAGAAGAATATAACACACACACACATCATGGGTAAGCTCTGAGACTAAACCATTAGGAGAAAAAGATCACTCACTAGACCAAGTCTCTTTTTTTCATTTTTCTTTACTAATTAAATTGCTCCAGTGTTCACCTGCATGGTGCTGAAGAGGATTCCAGTTCTTAGTGCAGCAATTCCATCTCTGTGGCCTCTTCTGAGCATGCATGATGCATTGCTTGATCAAAGCCCTCACAAGTGTCACTAAGTCCTTCCACTGCAGCATTGTCATTCACTGCTCTCCAGTTCACAGGACCCATCACTTTTTTTTCCGCCAGAGCATCAGTGAAATGGCAGAGGTGAGGCCTTCAGCAAAACAATGACTTCAAAGGTAATGCCTCGTTGTGTCAAAAGAATAAGCTCGCAATTCTCTTCTAAGATTTTGAGTGATAGTAAGGTATCTCCTTTAGATATTTAAAAGAAACCAGTCTAAATATAATACGAAAAGATACATGGAAATGACGCAGCTTGTTTAACAAAACTATTAAATAAGAATACACAATATTGTATGTTTTACTCCTGTTCTTTTGAAGAAGGGGAGGCAGAGGGCAGTGTGGTGGAGTTTAGCTCCCCATCAGTGTAAAACCATCGCATGTGGTCCAAATCATAGACTTAACAGTGACTAGAACCTCAAGGTCTCAGATATTTTTTAGACTACTTAGGGTAAAAGTGGCCTCTACGTAGAACGTCTCTTACTTTCCTCAAACAGTTTGGTTTGTTTCCCCAGCATTACAGAATTACTGTAATGTAGAATTTTTACAGAAGTTATTATAAAACTTGTTCCTTTCTGGGACATGACTGTCTACTCTGGGACCGCCTCTGACGATTATGGTTCTACTTCAGAAAAGTGATTGACTTGTTGAATTAGGTGTTTCATCTTACTGTAGTGCATTCAACAAGGTAGAGCATTTACCCTGAGTCATGGAAGGCCAATGAAGCATACCAGGCTAGCAGAATTGCCTTTTGCCACAGCTTTAATGGTAACAAAAAAGCGCTGCCTGGTACCCAGGCTCCCACATTCACGCAAAAGCACTGCAACAGATTGATAAAATACTTATATGCAATGAAATGCAGGCATTGTCTTACTCAATATATGACCTCACTCAAAAATAGGTTATTAAGGTGCAAGTGAGAAATATATGCAATAAAATCTGAATAGATTATGCATATACACAATGTAGAACTCAGCCTGAATGCTTGTTAGTTTGTTCTCTAAGCACACTAATAAAAAAAAACCACAACTTTGGGGTCATTGCCTGGCTGTGAATTTTTTTCTCTTTATTTTTTATGCATTACCATTAGGACTTCAGCTTCAAGTCTCTTTCAAAAAAAAAGAAAAAAAAAGAAAAAAGTTATTCTTAGCCATGAGAAACCTTCTAATGCTCTGTTTAGACATGGAACTATCAGGTATTACTTTGTAAGATCTCCAGTCTTTACAATCACCTAACATTAACCAGACTAGCTTACAGAAAGAGATAGTATCACAGCAAGAGATAAGAGTGCAAAAAACCCTTGCAGCTATTTTGCAAAGGTTTTCACTTTTCCAGTCTATTGAAATCCTTTGCATTTTTTCTTCAATCTGTAAGCCAAAGTAAAGATTTGTGATACAGGTGAAAACAAATGGAAGGCACAGTCTTATTCAAACCTATCCATGAAGCATGTTTATTTCCACCACATAAGCATTTAGCCTAGTTCAAAATGTTAAAGACTAATTTGTTTTTATATTTCAGACAGCTAACTCAGCTTGGATGCAAGCCCTGAATATAATCTTCCAATGTGAAATATATGTATATATATATAAAGTTTGCTCTTTAATGTGCTTTTGGAAAATCAATATCCACAATTTTGTCAGACTCAGACATATGTTCATAAGCAGTGCAACCTCATGAATCAGTTTTCCCAAGGTTCGTTGGTTTCTATCACCAAAATGTTATGAGTTAGAGACACAGAAGACAGATAATAAATGAGCCTTTAAAAATGACTCATAACCCAGAGAGTATTCAAAGTAGAGGAAATAAGAAAGGAGCTGTTTTATTTATGTTTGTGGGTTTTATATTTCACTAACAAGATCTGCTGTACTTTCTCTTTTGCCTTCTGAAATTCACAAAGTAGCAGTGATACATAGCTCGCTGGATCACATTGAAGATTGAGGTAAATAGTCTTGTAACCCTCAGCATCAAAATTAGAGTGTTAGGACAAAAATCCAGTTGTACCTCACGGCTGAGAACCTTCACTCCATATCAACAGCATTAAATATATGACACACGTAATCATGGGTGAAAAAAGAGTGTAGCTCAGAGATCCAAAAGACGTAAATTAGTAAGATAAGCCAGCAACTTACTTCAACTCCTCTCATGTTTTGTCTGTGTGACCAGTCCACATTGGAGAATTTGTTCTGGTCAGCAAAGCCAGGAAGGCTGAAAACCAATGGTCTAGACTATACCCTTCAGAGAACGTTCATTTTAAGGGTATTTAGGTGGAGGAATAAATCTACTAGGGAAAAACAAAAATACCAGGTTGTGCCAGAGGATTTGTAGGGCAAAACTGAACCAGGGCCAGAATAAATGTCAGGTGCCAGTAGGCTGCTCTTATGAGATAGAAAGCCTTTGAGCTATTAGATAGGATTAAATGTGAACACAGCTGTGCAAATTTAGGTCAGATCACTAGACAAAAAGAATGAAGATCAACCTCGATTTGTCCTCTGCGAGCACGTGCCTGTCAGGACGCCAGATCTGAGTTCAGCTCAGCACAAACCACTATCTGCTTACACAGTTAATAATAACCTGCTGTTGATATTGTGCACAAAATGAAACAGCAGGGAAAATTCAGAGGAAGGAGAGAAAAACAGAAGGAAAAAACTTTCACCTAGACTAGCTTCCCACTGCTGCATAATCCTCTCTTCACCACACTTTCCCTACCTTTTCCTTCCTCACCTTTTATCTCTTCTTTGTGACCTCGAAAGAAGAAAAAGTTTGTAAGCTTTATGCACAACTCACAACCAAAACTGTAGACTCCTAAGAACATCATTACCTTCAATCTTCAGCAGTTGTGTGTCTCATTCACACTGTTCACCTGAATCTTTTTTTTTCTGGTATTCCTCTTGCCAGTCTTACAACCATAAAACCCAAGAAAAAGCAGCAGGTTATATGAAGCCTATTTAGGGCACTTAGAATTACTCATCATTCTCCCCCTTAAGTATGGTCCCCTCCTTAATAAAAGGAGCTATATTCTTCTTGGTCTGGGTTCTTTTATTGGTTTAAACATGAAATCAAAGCTCTTTAGGACACAGAGAATATATTATTCTCCTGTAACTGCCAAATAGCCAAAAAATATATTTTTTTTTTCTCTAGACTGCATGGCCATAGGTCTATACTAAGTCCTTGGGAGTATATCAGGGCATTAGACCTCTTTCAGTTCCTTAGCAACACCTAAAGGAGAGTTCTGTCTGTCTTCTGAAGAGGCCACATTTGGACAGGATGAACAAACTGACTGAGATCTTCTTTGGAAAAATTCCATAATGAAGTAGTGTAGGTCAAGAAAGAACGTAAAGAGTTGCTGTCAGGCCATGTGGCTGCCTGATGCACGAGTCAAGGAGCTATCTGCTCTTGAGGACAAGCTATCATGTCAACAGAGCTATTGCCAAAGAATCCAAACAGAGCATCTTGAATGTGACTGCAATGCAAGTAACTAGAAACAGTCTTGTATGAAAAGGCTAATGAATTATACTTTCCTTGGCACTGTTCTGACTGCATTTCCATTTCTGATGATGAAAAATTTCATGCTACTGTCTAACTGTAAACTTGATTGTCCTTGTCAAGATTTTAAGTGCTTATATTGCATTTTCCTCATCAAATTCACTTTAGAGTTTCACTTGGCAAGTTATTGTCCCTTTCATATGTTCTGAGGACATCTAAGTAGGCACATAAGAGCCAGTAGTTTATTTTCATCACACTGATTATCCTTGTTTGTGAAAAATGTAAAGCAAGGACACTTGTCCATGAGATTCATCTCACTAACTAGAAATTCTTTCTTGTGTACAAGGTGTTTGGAGTCCCACTACAGTCAGTAGAGATCTAGCAAATACAGTCAACAAGATTAATATGACCATCAACACCTAGTTCTTTTTCTTTAATTAATTTATCTGAAATTGCTAACAAAGGAAACACTGACAACACCTGCCTTGAGGTTTCACATGGAATCAGCGGAATTACTGACTCTCATAAAGAGCTGTTGAATTGCTTATTTGCAGTGCTGGACCAAAAGACAACAGCACAGCAGGAAGCATCATGCTGTCTCTGCTCTTGTTTTGCTCAGTGTGTGAAAGCTTGACAAGAAGTTATGGGTTGGAATGTTTTCACCAAAAATTCTTGCAGGCTGGAAGAATGGGGAGAGAAGATAAGGATGGTGGTGAGAGAACTTAGCGAGACAGACCATCAGAACAGCATCAGAAGAACTAGTCCTGGGACTTCTAAAAGGGAATATTTTACGTACAGAAAGTAATACAGCATGTTTTACTTTCAGGCTCACAAAAAAAATAAAAAGCTTTTTTTGTAGCGATCTTCAGTTTCAATATATTTAACAAATTTCACTAGAACTTTGAAACAAATGTGTATTCTATGAGACTTCCACTGCTATAGAAATAACAGTCTGTAGGCCAGTTTCCATCATGGTGGTTCTTTGGACAGACATTAATTGATAAACTGGAATGCGGTAAAGGAGGAACAGGTGCTGGTTTACAGCAGCATTATATAAATATAGGCAATAAAATATGCAGAGCCATAATCAGAATGTTGACTTGTTTTAAGTGCTTGGGGCCATGTTGATATAAATAACTGCAACAGGTTTTGCTGTAGAGCAAGAGCTAAATTAAGTGGTTTACAAACAGCAGAAAAGGCTGATTTATTTGTCATGGCACTGCGTGATCTCTGACAAAGAAAGAAGGGGCCAAGTCAGCCACTGGCTAGACATGGGACCAATGCAGCANTCCCAACACACAAACAGTAGCTCATCACTCGTTTCTAGAAGAACAAAAAGACAGATATCTACTGCAATGGACAAAGAAAGAAGGGGCCAAGTCAGCCACTGGCTAGACATGGGACCAATGCAGCAGGGCCTGAAATACAGCTGCTAAGTAAAACTAGGCTAGCACAGTCTATCAAAACAACAGGAAAAACATTTATTTCCCAAATTCAGGCCAGCATCTTGGTATACTTCACCAGAATGACTGCCTTGCACAGAAAGACTGTAATTTTTCCTGGAGACCTTGGTTCTTATTCCAGCCTCTCAGTACAGCTGTCCCTCAAGCTTTGCCTGACAAACCTTCTGTCACATTACAAGCACATTGCTCAGTCATCTCGTGAAGCTAATGATCCTTCTGAAATGCAGAAGGGTTTGTAAGATGGATGCTGAGCTCTTGCAATTTAGTTGGAGGAGCTGGATTTCCCTTCGGAGAGCCGGAGACACTGGCAATGCATTACTTGCTGTGAATCAGTAATTCTCCAAAGCATCAAAGTGTTGTCTCTGTGTTGTCCTTAACAGACTTACTTGAGCAGATGCACAGTGAACAGTGCCTGAAGAGGAAGGCGATATGCTAACAAGATAAAGCTAACCAACTCTAGGCTGTTTACTTCCCTGAAACCCTCTTTGCCCGTGCCCAATTACCTCCAGCTAAGGAAAGCTGGGTAACACAGACAGGGAGCTTTCTGGAAAGCCAGCTGCTGCACCACAAGTATCACCGTCCTGCCATGCCCCTTGTTGTCCCTTGAACATCTGCCTTCCTAGCATTGTGAAGGGGAAGTTCGAATTCTAACTGCTCAGCAATGGTCATTTGTGACCAAGGAATGATCTGTGTGGAGGGCAAGAAGGTCTAACTGCAACACAGGAAAACTGGTGCTGGAGGATGAACGAAAAGCATGAAAACCTGGCTCATGTGCCTGATGCTCACAGAATTGCTGCAGGAGCAAGTGTGTATGAGGAACTGGCCCGTGACATGTATTTGCAGCCTCCTCGTAGGTCTGCTTATGGCAGTGGGACTCCATCCAATGCGTTGTTCATTAAATCTTTTTATAGTCAAGCAGAAATATGTGTTTAACTTGCCTCAAGGGGTACAATAAAAATTCCCCAACAACTGATTAAGCGTGAGCAGACTCCATGCCAATGGCATGCTGCAGATGTACGCAAAGCAGCATTAAACTGCACATTTCTGATGCAGATAGCAGTCTGCTGGTAGCAACACAGTACTCAGAGCAGGAAAATGCACTCTCTTTCTGCAGTGGTTTCTCACCCTTAAATGAACAACATACTGCCACAATTTACATTGCCACCAGTGTCTAAATGAGCTGGTTTAAAACAATACACTGAAATTATACGGATCACCACTTAGACATAGCCCCCAGTTTGCAAGGGTCTAGGCAGATGGCAGCAGGAGATGCTGCCTGCCAAAATCAGACAGAACTGTGTTGCTAACAGCTCTACACCCAGGCTAGAATATCATGCTGAGGCGTGGGCAGTGGAGAAACTTCCCCCTTTCAAATGGGGCTTCTGAGGTCATGCTGCTTTCAGAAGGGGTTTGACTGCACCCGTGACTGGCTCATCCAGGAGACCAGAGCTGTTATTCTGCCCACATAAACACAAACCAGGACACTACAGTTCTGCATGTCCCTTCAGTAAGGACAGAAAGTTTACTGCCACACCTTCACAGAATGAAATAGTTGAGGTTGCAGGAAGCTCTGGGTCCATCTGGTCGAACCCCTGCTCTAGCAGGGACACATAAGTAATCCAATACCATGTCCAGGCATTTTTTGAAGATCTCCAAGGAGGAGACTCTACAACAACTCTGGGCAACCTGTGCCAGTGCGCAGCCACCCTCACAGCACAGAAGTTCTTCCTGGTGTTCCGGGGGAACACCAGAAAGCGTGTTCTCCTGTGTTCCAGTTTGTACTCATCACCTCAATTCTCATGTTTTTGTAACTCTATGTATCCATTAATAAAAATGCACATGAAGATACTGCTTGGTATCCATTGGTCCATCTGGATATATCCATAAAGTTTCAGAAAAAAATGAAAAGTATAACTCTGCTTAAAAACAACAACAACAACAACAAAAAGAAATGAAATGAAAAAGTGTTCTGCTAGCCCTTCTCATTGCATGGGGTAATCTCAGCAAAATGAAGTGAATCAACCAACGCCACATATTCATTGTGACCAAGCCGCAACCAGCAAAGGCATCCTTTCTATTTCTTTGTTCCCATTTCACTAATAAAATGCAATTCCAACAACAAGCATATCTAGATGGAAATATATATCACCACAAATATCTTGTACTCCAGGCCAGGCATTCAGTAAGAATAAAACACCTAGTCAGATGCAGAGAGGTTATCTATGAGCAGAGGACATTTCATTGCTCAAGCGGAAACTAGGACAGCACTTTGGATTAAGCAATTCAAAGTAGAAATCTTTAGCAAACAAGGAGAAGCAGCCAAGTTTTTAGATTTATGCCAGACTGGAAGACAAAACTACTCCTGGGCTGAATACTTATCAGGTCATTTGCTTACTAGCTTGAAAATCAGTGTCATTTTGAAAATTATTGACATCACTTCCTAAGTAACTGAATTTGCTACAGAGAACTAGCCTCCAAATCCTGACTCTGCTAAATTTTTGAGCTCCTTGTATTTACATACCACAATGGAGAACATTCAAGGTCTCTTAAGAATGAGGACTCATCTCTGGAGAGCGTCTTAGAAGCTTCTGGAGCAAGATGAGACATGAATGCAGGGCACAGATCAAGCATCTACATTAAAAAAAGCAGAGGGCTCTTCCTCTGTCTCCAAATAAGAACGTGAGGTTTGCATGAAATTGAAGTCAAGAGTAAGTAGTTAGCCAGAAATCTGTAAGTAAAAATAGGTACATCAACATCTAAATAGAAGTCCTTGTCATGAGAATATTCCCGTTCAGGCATATTTAGCTCAAACGTTTACACTGTTCCTGCAGATTTTTCATAGCATCGTTCTTGGCAACAGATGATTTTTTTTTTGGTGTCCTATAATCAAAAACATAATCCCCACTGGTTTTAACTCTTATATTAGAAATACAATCAATATGTAGAACATGAGGAAAACTTACAGTACACCGAGTGCTACATCCATCTTAACAAAACCCAACTTATTGATTGGATTTCCCATGACCTCATTTTACCTCTGTTGTACAGGATCTAGCTGAAGTTAAATTTTTTTCTTTTTTTTTTTTTCAGAAGCATTATTTGGCTTGTAGAACGTACAACAGAAGTGATGATGGGTCTGCAGGGCTGAAACTAGCTTCATGTTTGTATCGCAGACTGAAGT
>VXAV01010390.1:85612-97988 GCA_013399715.1 Alectura lathami
GAAAAAAAAATAAACTCTGTTTTTGTTTTTTTGGCTTTTTTTTTTTTTTTTTTTTGACGTAACAAAAAGCTCAAAATTCTCAAACATTTAAAATCCAGAAACACATAATGGCTCATTTTTAAGTTAAAATCCTACTGTTACATCTTTCAGCCCATCCAGTGCCTTCTCCAAGGTTTTACTGACAAAGCTCTCTTGATACTTGCAATTCTGTACAAGTCCTGACCAACACCATTTTGGCTGGGCTGAGCAGCTGTGTTCCCATTTTCTTGCTGAATGGGACAAGGCAGCTTCAAAACATGCATTTTTTGAAGAGGTCTTTTGAGTGGTCCACAAAACATCTTCTGAGCATGCTTAAAGCATATGGTCAAGAGCAAATTGCACCCCAAACACAGTGGCTAGCAGTGCTTTCACCCCAAAATGCTGGTTGAAAAGGCTGTTTGGGGGATTGAAAGAAGCACCCTAAAGATCAGAGGGAAGAGGTATGGCTTAAGCATAGTCAGCACAGTTACTGCTAGATCTCCCCACCTTATGCCTTGTCTGGTTCAATGCTGCAGCTCCTACATTTAGATGCCTGGCTTTGACTTTGACAGTTTTAGTCTTGATACTCTAAGCAATCCCCGTCTGTCACTCTCAGCCTTCCACCAGAAGCTTCTCTGCCATGGCACAGGCTGCAGAAGAAATGTGTGCTGGGAGTTTTCAAAATGCTTCTTTAGCAAAAGACAGCTTTCATCAATACTTCAGCTAATAAGCTGCACTCTGAACTGCAGATATCTCCCATCTTTCCTCTTCTTGGCTAGAGGAGCAAAAGCTTCCTGAAGAGGGACAGAGGGGATACGATTAGGACAGCATCCTTAATCTTCATAGATCTAACTACAATAATTCTTGTGTCACGAACCTCACCATCTGAAATTATATCATTTTAGAAGCCAACAAAAATTCTCACTGGTGTCTTTTATTTTCAAGCTCTCTCAAATTTGGGTATTTTAGAAGAAAGACCATCTATATGGAGAGAGTAGGACTTTCCTGGGGAGTATCATTTTTGGCAGCAGGCACAGTTGTCAAGCTGCAGCCAGAGCTTTCCGTCTTTGAACACATCATTTACAACACAGTCTTCCTCTGGAATAAGCCTTTTAGTGATGTTACAGCTGCTAAGGTTGTAATTCTACAGAACCAGCACATCACAGGCTCCCTCTGAAATCACCAGCTATTTCAGAAGTATAAAAGAACACGTTGGATTTCAGAGGGAATTCAGCACACCAGAACGCTTGTGAGGAGCATGCTTTTCAACAAACAGGTTTTCAAAGAATCTGCTTTTACAAGGCTAGCCTGTGAGCTGCTGGCTAAGCAGCCCGGTGCTGGAGCTGATTCCAGATACAGCAGGTCTTAAAAATTGCAGCAGTGCTATATAAGAATAAGATGGGAAGAGTAAAAACTCTGAAGAGGAGAAAAGTTTAATTCCAAGCTTCAGAAAATTTTGGAGCATGGCTAAAATGATTCCAGGATGTTGTAGTAGCAGCTACCATGTGCGGCCTTTTCTGAGTAAACCTATAAACACTGAGGCTTAAAGACTCTGGTATGAAACACTGTATTTCATTACTGTTCCTAGTAGTACGGAAAATACATCAGTGGCAAAAACCTAGTCGTACAAAACCCATCACATGGAAACTTTAGCAGTGGTTTATCTCCATGCTCCCCTGGGAAGTAAACTCACATGATCATCTTTATTCCATAACTACTTGTAGGCAGTGAAATGTTTGCTATGAAAACATCAGGAGAAAAATGGTGAACAGAGCCCCAGTGCCATAAGCACAATCACAAATGATCAAACTGAAGGTCCCTCTAGGCTTACAATGTGTTTTTAAGAGACCAAGAGAGGCAGAACAAGTGTGGAGCCATCCTCCTCCTCACATATCCTTCAGCCCACTGCGCTCATGCCCCGGCTTCCAGTCGCTTCCTTCCAAGCTGAACACAGTCTATTAGCCTGTTTCTTTGCAGAAAATATTCCAAGAAAAGGCTCTGGGGAGACCTGATAGCAGCCTTTCAATACATAAACGGGCTACAAGAAAGAAGAGGACAGACTCTTTAGCAGGGTCTGTTGTGGTAGGACTAGGGGAAATGGTTTCAAACTGAGAGAGGAGAGATTCAGGCTGGATATAAGGAAAAAGTTTTTTACAGTAAGGGTGGTGAAGCACCAGAACAGGTTGCTCAGAGAGGTGGTGGATGCCCCGTCCCTGGAGACCTTCAAGGTCAGGCTGGACAGGGCTGGCTCTGAGCAACCTGCTCTAGCTGTAGATGTCCCTGCTCACTGCAAAGGAGTTGGACTAGATGGCCTTTAAAGGTTCCTTCCAACTCAGACAATTCTATGATTCTAAGATTCTATGTTTGTGACAACTTTTGCACCATTCTATGCATTTTTTTTGAAATAGTGGAGACAGAAATACAAACCATATTTACGGCATATATGCACTGCTGATGGCATACGATACAATGATACAATGGCATAACGAATTTCTGGGTTTGTTCACTATTAATTTCCTCCTACTTCCTGCCTCTGATTTGCCTTTTCTTTTTTTTTTTTTTTGGCACAGTAATGAGTTGCTTTCAAGAATTTGTCACTATCTTTTCAATATCTTTTTATGCTCTCATAAACTACCTTAGACCCTTTCTTACATCTACCCATTTTGGTTTTGAGATTTATTTCCTTGGTTATTTTTCCTTACCAACTGACAGAAATTCTTCTCCTACAGAAAAGTTCATCTAAGGCTTCACTTGACTTTCACAGATATGAAGGACAAGATGAGGGTTGAACACAGCTTGTGTTCTGGTGGTTAGCCTGTCAAACCAGGTGTCAAGCAGAAGGTAAATCCTCCTCTCTTTGTACTCAAAGAAGCCGGTTTACAGCTGGGAAGTTCAGATCAGACAGAGAATGATACTACAGCGATAACAGCAACAATAACCAAGCATAATCATCTTTTCAAATCAAAAGGTAACTACCTTTCTAAGAGCCATTTAACGGATTATCCTAAAATCCTCAATATCAGCATGCAGGTCTGCTAAACCACAGCTGGGGTAGTCCCTAAGAAAAAAAAAAAAAAAAAAAAAAAAAAAAAAACCAACAAAACAAAAAAAAAAAAAAAAAAAAAAAAGTAAAAGAACCAGCAAACGAACAAACCAAAAAAAAAAAAAAGTGGGGGGGGGGAGGAAAAAATGGAATGCACAGGCACATCTGTCAGTACATGTGTTCACACACAGGGACATCCGTCTCCTTTCTGCTCACAGAGCGAATGACTTCACCTCTCACCCTATTTGAACCAACAAAAGCAAATGTGATCTGAAAAGCGTTCAGCAGTAGGAATATAAAAATGGTAATTGAAAGTTTATTACTTAACGCTTGGCAAAGCTATTTCCCATGGCAATTTGGTAAATACCTTGACTTTTCTGCTCGTCATAACCTTAGACATTTATTGCCTCATTTACTATAACAAACGCTCAGTTATCTTCTGACTACCCAGCCTATATTTAACAGACTGTACAGCAGGAATGTTGCCATGGTAGAAAAAGCCAAGGAATGAGACTGGAAGTTCAGGGGGCGGGAAAGAACAGCTTTCCAGAGCACTGCATCCATCTTACGCAAGAAAAACATCTTAATTTAAGCACAAATCCTGCTTCAGCATGCTCAATGCTCGCCATTCTTTCCCAGCTACAGGGAGAGCAAAGACCCACATTGCCACAGAATGGAGCAAGTAACCTGGACTTTAAAATGAAGTATTTATTGCTTTATTTACTGTGAGCCATCTCTTGCTTAGGCAAGGTTATCCTAGACGGCAGGGCTTTGCAATCAAAAAGAATTAGGGGGAAAAATCCTGTCTGAGTAGATTGCAAACCTCCACAGCAGTGGGAGTTTTATGGCCAAAAGGATAAACAGCTCGTGTAGCATCCCACTACCCATCCTCCTGTGGGTTAACGCGGGCTGACACAGCCGCCAGTTCGCGTTCTCTCTGCTGCCATGCATTGCTCGGAGGCAGGCGGCTGCGGGAGCTCGTGGTAGAGAAGGATGGGGCTCTACTCCTGCATGCAGTGTGCAGGGGCAGCTCCTGCAACCTCCGCATCAGGAGAGGTTCAAGTTTTCACGTACAGAAGAAAAATGGAACAAATTCCCAAACCGAAAGAGCCTGGAATTTCCAACAGAAAGCAGATACAACTCATGGAAGTGGAGGAAAAAATGCACGATGGAGGATTTCAGTGGAAAACATTATCAGTCCTGTTGTTCTCAGTGTCTCCTCTGGTGCTTAGATATTTCCAGCAGCTGAGGAAAGATCAAAGCACTCCAAATAGACCAATGGATTATAATGTCCTATGGAGCCAGTATTAGAAGTTTGTTCTTTGGTCTGCATTTCTCTGATATTATTCTAATTAGCTGTATTATGACGGTGGTGCCTAGAGGTTCAATTATTTCATTTCACCAGGGATCACTGCTGTATTAATTATTAATCAGTACACTTTAAATATTTACCAAAGTTGTTAAGAACCTGCAATGAATGAGATGCCAAGACCCTTCTTATCAATAGGGAGGACTCAACTGTCTTTAGCAAAGTCCTGCTTGTTTTATCACTCAGACAAAATCCAAAACTTAAAGGGAAATATTAACCTGCCTTACTTCCAACCTGAAAGTATTTGTGATGTATTTATTTCTAATTTCTTATATTTACATATTTAACCTAGAGATAATTTCTGCAAAACGTTTTATTGGTTCAGTCATAAATTTCACATCCTAGATTAAGAAGACAGAGAGGAGGGGGAATGGTAAGGGGACATGGTAAAAATGTGACTTATTCCCAAATGTTTGGTTCTTTTCTTAACATTCCAGATCTCAGGTGCCAATCAATACAGAAATGTTCACCTTCTGATACTAAAGCTTAGCTGGACAAGGCCCTGATCACCCTGACCTGCCTTTGAAGGTGGCTCTTCTTTAAGCAGGGATTTAGAGTAGGAATTCTAGAAGTCATCCTAAACTAGTCTATGAGTCCAGGTATATAAATGATAAAAGATTTTGGAGGGCGTGCAATAGAATTATGAAGCATGGACTACATCTCCAGAAAGGACTCCCACCTGGTCAGTCCTTGGAGGCCCAAGTTGCTCTGTATTTTTAGAGATGCAAGTAGAGAAAGCAACAGATGCAAGGGTCCTTCATGAACGGGGACCCTGACCTGTCCCTGTGGCCATACTGTTCATAGACATATCTCAGACAAAAGCAATATTAGGTCGTTCTTCAGAATTGAAGTTTGGATTTAAAATCAGAATTGTTGCTGAATTTTGACTTTTCCCACGGCAGATTTTCAGTCGAATAATCTTTGGAGGTTTGTGTTTGTTTTTCTTTTTTTCTTCTGTTTTACTTCTCACTCACTCTCTGTCTCCCTAACAGCAAGAGAGGCACAGAATGTGTCGTCTTTTTGTTTTGGAGTGAAAAAAACTTCTGATACTCAATTTTTTGAAACAGATGATTTTGCCATTGCTGACATTTCAGCATGTGTCAGTTCCAATATATTCTTTTTCTCAAAGCAAAATTTCATCACAATCAACACCTTGTGTACGATTACTACCTTTCTTGATAAAAACAGCGTTTTTTAACATGAAAATATTTCATTTCAATTTCTTCCTCCAGCTTGAGCTGTGATATTTGTTCAGTACAATGTATTCCCTGCACAGTAACTGTGCCAGAGGCACTAAAGGAATGTGAAAATAAACTCAGGACATCTAGCCTGAAGCAGTGGAGATGCAGGGAAGTCAATGGAGCTATGCTCAATTACACTTACAAAGCGCCAAACCTGCACCATAATGTACAAGATTTGTAGTGACATTTCAAAACCAGTTGCTTTAATCTGTTAAAGATCTCCTGTCTCAACCCTTCACAGGAATGAGTTCTTACCTTCTTACCAGCTCTGCAGTCAAAAATCTCACTCACTTCCCTCTCTGGTTACCTAAGTACATCCGAACATATGCTATTTCAACATCAACATCCTTAATCTAATTTATTAGGCTTGCTTGGTTCACAGATGAGGAATTAGCTGAGTCTGATAGGACTGAGTATTCAGCTGAAAAGAAGTGACCCTCCATGGTGCTAACCTCTATGTTATCCTCCTTGCTATGGGTAAAACCAACAACCTGCTCCTTCTGCTAGAAGTTGTTGTTCTTGTGATCTAAAAGACATCACTCAGTGCACCCAAGGTTTACACAAAGGCATGTTAAATCCTTGATATAAAAGTGCTGCCCTTCTTTTCTGCAAAAAGGACCTTTAGTCCAGCAATGTCACCTTATACATGAGATAGTCAAAATATTTTGCTTAAATGACAATGGACATAAGTTGCAGCAGAAGAGATTACCATCAGAGGTAAGGAAAATATATTTTCACTACACAAGTGGTTGCACACTGGAAAGCTGCCCAGAGAGGTGGTGAAATCTCCATCCACCATATTTAAATATTTAACATTCAGCAGGACATGGCCTGGATCAGTCTGACATATCTTCAAAGGCTTTGGGAAGGGGTTTAGACCAGATCATTTCCAGAGGTCCCTTCCAACCAAAATTAGTCTGTAAAAGTATGACCAAGTTTTGCAGTCCTGTGCAGTCATGTCACGCTGACAAGCAGCTTAATCTAATCATGATGCCATCTTAAGCTGGCTGTAAACCTACAGCATAAGGATGATCCTCCCAGGAGGCATAGATAAATCAGATCATTTTAGTCTACATATCTGTGTTGTTACTGCAGGAGGATAAATGGGAGAAGGACACAATGAAGGGCCATATTTGCTGGGCATATGTAGAGAAGCCATCAAACGTAGAGAAAGCCATCAGCAGATCTTTTGTGGCCCTGTCTTCAGGAGCAAGAATATTTCAAAGCAAATGTTCAACATATAACTCAGCAGTCATAACTGTAAGAAAAAAGTCTTCAAGTGCTAATACAAGGGCTATCAGATCCACCTCCTCGATGTCCTTTCCTCATAGCCCAGCAATCTGCAAAGCTGAGATCACAGCCTAAGAACAATCAGACAAGCAAAGGAGGCTGTAGGTAGGATCTCAAGAGGGAAGTAGGTGGAAGCTCTGCAGCAATCTGAGCTTTCCTAGCAGGCCCCTGGCACACACCTACGTAGAGTTGCTCACGACTGTGAGACTCACAGCTTGTATCGACCCACCCAAATCACTTCTCGCTTGGGTGCAGAAGGGCAACTGAAGCAGTGCGCACACAGAGCAGGAGGAGGACAGGAGGGGAGCTCAGGGCATGGATGAGCTGCAGCACTGGAGGTTCATGGTACCCTTCTCGTTCCTTGCCTCAGGTTGCCCAGGCTGGTTGTCATTGACAGTTTTGGGTGCAGGAGCAGGAGTGGGAGAAGCGGGATTAAAACACCCAGTGACATTGGTACAAGGCAGACTAGAAAAAGAGACCGCCGGGGCTGCAATTCTAAATGCGCAGCTGCACTTACACTCTGTAGCAATATCTGAATCAGTGAATAGTCAGACAGGGTCAGCCCTATCTTAAGAGCTTCTTTAGAGTAAAATCACTTTCTGTATTTACATTTCGAACCTAATTTAAAGAATACTGAGAGATGGTAAAAGCTCAACATGCTGGCTAATAGTTGCCAACTCCTTACGTGGTAGAACGTTGTCTGAAATCTATTGGACAGGATTAGCTGGTGCACATACTCTGGAATCAAAACAAAACTAAGAGTAAACATGTTAAATGTAAATTTACTGTTTTCCCCACTCCTATCATCCATAGGTTGGCCTTTGCAACAGAAAGAACAATTTTTTCCTGAGTTCTGTCTAATGATTATGTTGTGAAACAGTTAAACATGGAGAAATACCTTAAAGGAGGATGAATGAGACTTAGAAGAGGACGCAAGTTCGCTGGCTGGGTGAAATAAAGATCAACCTAAATGAAAATATTGTTCCTCTCATCACCATATATCCTTTCCCACAAGAAATAAATATAAGTATCAAAGAGCTATGATTATTAAAAAATAAATGCAAAGTGAAACTTTTTTTTGTCTTCTCCCAGGCAGTTTTATTGAAAGAAAAGGAGAAGAAAAAGATATCACTGTCATTCCTCAGCCCAGTGTCTAGGTTACTCTTGAGAGGCAAAGCACTGACTTTTATATCCTCCTTTTTCCCTGACTGCAGCAGGCAGCCAAATACTCACAGTTCTGTAATCAGGGGGAAATTCTAGGATGCCTCATCCTGGCTTTCCCCCAGTGGAAATGTTCCAATGTGTATTAATAATAAAAAAAATCATTAGTCAGAGAAAATTTTTCTTTAGGTGGGGGTTAAAGAATTTGGAGGGCATGCAAACAACATTGGTTCCAACCCCATTCTCATTAGGGTTTAGTTTTTGAAGTACAAAATAGGACAATATAAATCAATCCAGAAAGACACTCTGTAAAATATAAAATCCTCTGCATCACTGGCAGAGCTCTCTCCTGGGAAATGGAAGATTCTGTTCTACTTTGGGAAGTCCTCTCTAGTGATCAAACCACACAAACAGAGGATTTAAAATTTCTAAAATCTCACTGATGGCACTTGAACCTTGATGCTACTTAACTCCAGTGTGGGAGGATGGGAGGGCTGCAGCTGCAACTGAACTGCAGGCAAATCAGAGCTTTTCTAAAGTCTCTTTGCTCACCTCTTCTTTAAAGAGCTTCTGAACACCTGCAGCTCTCATTAACCGCAATTTGTGGAAGCCCAGCTCATCTGGAAATCAGCCCCTATGCCCACACCACAAAGTGGTTTAAAATGAAATACACTGGTACTTTAACATCAGCAAGTCACTAATAATCTAAGTAACTAGTAATTATTGAAAACCACCTGTATACAGCCTGCCTGGAAGTTGTAGTGAAGTATGCATGTGCCAAGCAAGCAAATGTCTAACCCTTTCAACACCTCATTTAGCTCAATACACCATCTGCACATCTGCTTTTTCAAATAGCTATTAAGCAAATCATATTTGTGGTACATCTTTTTTTTTTTTTTTTTTTTTTTTTTNTTTTTTTTTTTTGAAACAACCCACCAATTCAGAACTCACTCCTATCCCACTGTTTAATTTTTGTGCCAGGAAGAGATTGAATTGCCATATAGCTGCTTTAGGAGCCATTCACTGTTGTTTAGAGGACATCAAAATAACTGTTAGCCATCAGTTGTCATGGTAGAAGATTAACGTTTCAATGAATTTTTCATAGCCTAAATTGTAGGAACAATAGAAGCTATTTACTTTTGTTGAAAAATCTCCCCTTAGTAATTCACAGTCATTTAGTCAGTTGAACTGGTAGTTGTTCTAAACGCATACACCAGTGAGCTATTTCTGTGCAATCGGTGTATCACCATTTGTCTCATTATAAAAATAAAAGATGATTTTTACAACAGAGCACAACCAGTATGTTCATTACAGCAGATATGTAACCACCTAACAAATGTATGGTCACGTAAATTCTAACATACACAAGACTACTACATATGCAGAGAACCAGTATGTCGCATAAATCTCCATTTCAACTGGCACGTACCTGATGCTGACAAATTTTGATACTGCTTTAAGGAGAAAGCTCTGCAGCTTCGTGTGTGTACAGTAAACATTTATTCATTTCCCTGAGTTGAAAGCATCTGTGACATGGTCAAGAGGCAATAATCTTCCTCTAGGATTGCTCAGTGCTGGTGTTTTCCTATCATCAGTACTCACTGGACATTAGATTGATAAGAGCTGCAGAATGTAGAACAAGGAGCTGAACTTGTCTTCTCTCACACAGAGCAAATGTCATATGGATCACTGATACGTGAAAGCTTCTCAATATACGCAAGATCTACGGTGTAAAAGCTTTCTGCTTAGTAAATTACTTATATTGCTTCCCAGCTGAACAGCATTTATTTAAAAACAGCTTTTTAGAAAAGGGAAAGGATAAAGATTTTTAAAAGTGAAAAAGGAGAAAGAAAAACTAAAAATGCAGAAGGTGTCATCTGACATATGGATGATTCCTCCACCCATGAATTTAGATTTCTAATCTGCAGTCAGCTATTGAATAATGTTACCACAGAGGTTAAATGGGAGCAGGATATGAATCTGAGAATGTACATAGTCTCAAGATCTTCTGTTAGAAGAAAATGACTATGTGAAGTATTATAGGAGCATCTTTTTGTTTTCTTGCTCTAAGGTTTTACATTTGCTTTTGCCACTGTATTTTTCATTTTATAGTTGTCATCTGAAGATTTAACAACCAGAAATCTGGTTCAATGGAGGAAAAAAAAAAAAAAAAAGAAAAAAGAAAATAAGAAAAAAGGAGAATTCCATGGTCAACAGCTACCTGGGAAAAAAATGGTTAATTTTGGAGGATTTGCAATAAAAGCATTCCACTGTTGATATCCTATTTCATTTTTTCTTATTGCTATACTAAGGACTGAAATGAGTAACCACATCACTGAATATGAAGTCAAAATACTAAAAAGTTATATAGGAAAAAAAATACATGAGGTGATCTAAGAATTAATTTTTCTTCCCTTCCTGATTTTTAGTTCTGAAAACTTCAATGATTTAATTACCACTGTGGTACAAATATTCTCAAGAAAACATATGACTTCTTCAGAGGACAAGGGCAGCCCCGGCACCAAAGAGACAGAAGGCTGCATGTCCAGCCTAGAGAAACTGGTGTCACACAATGACTCAAGCACTTTAAACCTTTCCCTGATATCTGAACATGACAATAGTTACTAGTCATCCACTTCAAAATCCCAAGACCAGCAACCCATGACAGGAGATTTTAAGAAATGAAAATTTTGGCCCAGCCTGAGCTGCAGCAGGAAAATATGAAATATATAATCCTACTTCAGACCTTGGTACACGTGAAAATTGACCTTAGGAGCCATACCTTCTTGCCCTGCATACCTATGGAACAACTTTAGACAATGGGATTCTTTATAGGATGAGAAAAAACTTGCTTCTCTCATTCCCCATGCCAAAGTCGTCTCTCAAGCCTGAGGAAATGCTGCCTCTTGTTTTGATAAGTTACACAAGACTAGAAAACTTTAAGGTAAATTCTTCCTTTTTGCACCTTATTCAGTATGCAAGAAACCAATTTTCAGCCACAGACTGCATCTGACTAGTAGCCTTTAAAGCAATGATCCACTATTGACGCTTCATCAGGATTTCAAGAAAGAAAGCTCAGGTTTAGCCTGGACATCAGATCTAGGTGCCAACCTGAAGTACAGCCATGGTGATAATATGTCTAGGCATTTAACTAGCAAAGACGAGAGTTGAAGTACCAGGAAGCTGCCTTGAATTTGAAGTACTCAATGTAACTCAGTTTTAGGTAAATTCATAATTAAATTCTTAATCCCTCTATACCCAGACAGCAACTAAAAGTAATGAAACAGCTCCCATCCCTCCTTCCCAGAGATTTTCACACTAAAATATATAAAGTTTTTACATTTTGAAACATATAAAATTCCAGCTGAGCAGAGTGAGTGGATTATTACACTTAACTGCAGCAAGAAGTACACATGGGAGGTATCTACACTCTGTATATTGTGAAGTCTATCTTCATTCCTCTCTGCCTGTCAACAGCTCAGAATGTTTTGTCATTACAAAAAGGTGGCTCAATGTTTCAATAAGCAACAGTATTTTCTTTTACAGTCCTCAGCAGGGAGAAGGAATATAGTTAGGGTCTTAAAGACAGCAAGCAAGTTATGAAGATGTATTACTATTGAATGATTTCCTTAGTCGACAGACCACAGACATTAAAAGGAAAGAAACCCTGTGGCTGAGGCTGATGGTTGTTCAAAATATGTTTATTCTAGATGGAAAGAAGACATATGCCTACCAACATGTGTGCATGCATACACACAGACACATGCACAGAATTATACACGCCAAATTATATACTGAAAGTACATGACAGATCTATATATAACTTCCAGGCTTGTTGCTTGGATGATGATATCTAATAGGTAAATCTAAACCTCTAGAAGAACGTATTCCTCTTTTTTTTTATAAGAATGGCAGAGTTTTGTTCCATATCTGAGTGCATCCTCTGCCACACAGTGCCTGAAAATATCCTGAGCGATCATTCGAACCACAGAGAATGAAGACTTGTACAAACATGTCAAGTGCATGTCAACACCAAAAAGCAGACCCTGATGCTTGAAGACTGTTTTTGTGATTTGCACTGAAAATGCTTCAAATTGTAGCCACTCACTATGCTGTTGTCTCATCCCTTACTTCACTGAGCTTTAGTAGTTGCCACTGAGGGAGCACCCTGGCTCAAACCCAGAACCAAAACGGGCACCCTCAAGTTTAATGGTGTTGAACAATGTTGAAACAAGTTACAGAGGCAAAACCAGT
>VXAV01010390.1:108509-127495 GCA_013399715.1 Alectura lathami
CCTGCAAAGTTTCACTGCAAATCAAATACAACAGACCCCAGCCTCTGCAAGATCATGGGGCAAGTAAGGATCCTCTGAGACAATTTCACTATATGTTTGGCTCAGACCTACTTTTGGAACAGAATTTTGCATTTGTAGTCTCTGATAGTGACAACAGGGGTACCAGGCCACATATGTAGATAGTTTCATCCCATAGATTTTATACGCTGGGACTTGAATGCATTTGCTAATTTGACTCAAATCATTCTCATTTCAAACATTTATGTTCAAGGAGCTACGCACCAATAGTGAGGCCAGTGCACAAACAGCAAACCTTACACTCCATGTGCTAAACTGCATAGCTCTGCAGTCCAGCGGTTCCTCTGTTATCTCCAACTTCCATTGTTGGGATGGGACATTTCCAAGGTATGATTCAACTCAAAAGCTCAGGCTTTACTTTTTTGATACAGCTGCTGCCATCTCCCTGCTGCAGAGCTGTCGTTCAAAGCTCACCCCTGCTCACTTCCCTGGGCTGCTGACAGCTCTTTTATTCGTACCTTGCAGAACAAAGTACACGGCCTCTTCTCCTCCCACCCACTTTTTTGCAATCAGCTGGTGCAACCATGACTCATCCACTTCTAATACAGACTTCAGAGACCCGTTGAAGGAGTTTATTAGCTGTTCTCACAGTAGCTGCAGTCTTTGTAATTAGTTGCAAACAGTTACAGAGGAGCAATGTTAATGATTGCCATTTTCTTTCTGTAGTCTCCCTGGGTTAGAAGAGGATGGTGTCCTTCCATAAGACAGGTGACAGAGAAGCTAAATCCTCTCAGGACATGTTCTCTACCTAATATAAAGAATGTGGATGCTAAGAGAGCTGTGGGAGAAGAGGGAATTATGCTATGGAAAGATGCTGAGATATTTGTGAAGCAAAGTTTGCTTATAGGTTGGAAGGAGAAGGAATGCAGGTACAGAAAGGGAAGCCAGCAAATTATAGAAGAATGTAGATGATCCAGCTTCTTGTATCAGAAAATAAAGCAATCCCAGGCCCACCAAGAGGAAGGGGCTACAGATATCAGTAGAAATATGAGATTTAGTTCAGTGTGACTTGAGTTGTTTTCAGGGACCTGTTAAATTTTCAGAGCTGAACAGGCTACGGGGGATGCAGCACTCACATGCTGCTCCCCAGAGAGACAGACAGCAAGTCAAAGGAGGGAAGGACTTACACATTTCTCACATTTCTTATGAGACAAAGAAGGACAAGGATAAATCCCCTTTAATATCACCTCCCCAAATTGGACGGGGGCTGTGGAAGTGGCAGAAATGCTTGTCAGCACCTGGAGTACTGTCCAGTTCTGGTCCCCACAATCCAAAAAAGACACAGACAGACTAGAGAGGGACAAAGGAGGGCCACAAAGACGATCAGAGTTTTGGCAAACCTGCCCCATGAGGAAAAAAAAAAAAAAAAATAAGCAGAAGGATTTAGGTCTTTTGACCCTGTAGTATTCCACAGTACTCCAGTACTTACAGGGTGGCTACAAAGATAACAGAGGCTCTCTTCACAAGGAGCCACACAGAGAAGACAAGGGGCTCTTGTATGCAAGCTACACCAGAAAAGGCTTTGTCTTGATGTAAGAAAGAAATTTGTTACAGTGAGAATAATGAGCCACTGGAACAGCCTCCCAGGGGACGTGGCAGAATTTGCAAAATGCAGTTGACCAGGGTGATAGATAACCTCCTCTAGGCTCCCTTTTCTCACAAAACATTCGACCTGACGATCTTTCAAAGTCCCTTCAGCATGTGGTATTTGATGATTCTATGACAAATAAGATTTAATCTTGAAGGTGAAGGAAGATGGAAAGGGAGAATTTACCCTCCAAAAGCAGAGGAGTCAGCTCAGCACAGCTCTCTGTCTCATCTAGTAGTGAGAGTGAGAAAAGGGAAAACAAACTCAAGCATACTGGGCTTAACGTTGAGATAGAACTCAACTGTGGCAGGTTTCCATGCAAGGGGCAACAGAAACAAGGAGACTGGAGCTGAGGGCAAGTCAGCAGGAGGCAACAAGCACCATGTGTCCATGAGGCTGGAGATGAGCAGGCCAGTCCTACTACATGCTGAAGAAACGCCGATTTCAGACTCTGTTCTTCATGGCGAATTACGTCTGGACAGGCTTGCACAAAGCATCAATGGCACAGTGCAGCTGAGGGATTATTTCCCTTGTTTGTGTGGTAATCTGCAGTATGTGGATATGGAGATAAGGACAGGCTCAAACACAGCAAAAGGTCCACTATATTAAGAGCTCCTTTACATAATGCTGTCTCCATCCTACTCGTGAATTAGAGGAGATCACAGAAGATGATGGCAAATAGGAAAAAGCAGAGGCAAGCTGTAGAGGGGCAATTCTAAGATGGGAGGAAAAATGAAGCTTGCTTCCTGGAGTTTTGCTACCCTTTAGCCTTCGTATTTTAAACATGCCATCATAAGCACTGCAGTTTCTAACAACCACCTTTCATAATCACAGCTACATGCTAATGGCAAATATCAAATCTTACTATGGCACAATGAAGGTTTTTCTGGAGAAGGACATCGGATGTTTTAATCTGCTCTGGTAAAGCAGATGGGTTTCCCTGAATAAGAGATTGCTAATAACCAATTTATTATAGGACAAATTCACCATGCAGGTGGAAGGGAAGAAATTCCTTTCAGCTTTGTTTTCTGTTACTGTCATAAACATGTTATTCCTATAGGTATATACTGAAGCCCAGCATTCTGCTGCTCCTCTACATTTCCTCCCTTCCCTTTTCAGTATAGAGGTTAATTTCAGTAAAGTCTCTTATTTTCTACACTTTGAACAAAAATAATTCTCATTTTGACCAAAAAAAAAAGTGCTGAGAAAGTCAATTAACATTTTACATATATTATTGCAGAAAACAGCACACAGCACCAAAACCAGACTATCTGAATGCCTTTTAGCAAGGAATGCACTGTGACATTTAAGAAGCAAAAGTAAATACAGATATAGCAGTCCATGTACGACAGTCTAGTTTTATGTGCACTACAGTCAAACAATTTCAGCACTGAAAAAAGAAAAAACCTGCAACGGTTTCTACATATGGATAGGGACTTCTGAACCAAGAAACAGAAGTCAGAGTTCACCCTTTGACTTCAGAGTACCAGAGGCAAGTATTGCAAGCATATATGCAACAGCAAGGCCAATGAAAAAGGATTCAATGAAAAGTAAAAATAATCCTGCTATGAAAAGTTACGGAGTGTATTTCCCAGTGGGCAAGGTTTGTCATAAGATATTGCTTGATGCAAAAGTAAATCTGATGGGAATCTACCCGCTTTTTTCAGCCTCTGCATCAGGAAATTACAGATTTTAAGTTCATGCTGTAACTGTAGATGTTTTCATTTGCTGTAAAATTGAACAGTACTTTTTCCTTTTTTTTTTTTTTTTNTCTTTTTCTTTTTTTTTTTTTTTTCACTTCTTTCTGTAGATTCTGCTAAGACCTCCTTGTTTTGTTTTCCTTTTTTTTCTTTTTGTTAATCTTCATGATTTAAAAACATTTTTTAATCTACATTCAACATATTGTCTTTCACTTTAACAGAATATTACCTTCCTCTAGCATCTTGAAAAATTATAACAATAGAAAATGTAAATAATTTCTCCACTTCTTATTTTAGGTACTCAGCAGCTAGTTCTGCAGCGCACTCCTCCACCCAGCATGGTATATCTGCTTCCTCACTGACCTCAAAACATCGATGAAAACCCTTCTGCATCCAGGAGAAAGCTTTTCTATTAACTTCACAGGAGCTTAAAAAATCACTACCTGAGCCTTCCGTTAAGGAGTTTTCTGTATTCCCAA
Organism: Alectura lathami; assembly: GCA_013399715.1. Taxonomy (NCBI): domain Eukaryota; kingdom Metazoa; phylum Chordata; class Aves; order Galliformes; family Megapodiidae; genus Alectura; species Alectura lathami. The sequence goes on from VXAV01010390.1 coordinate 112,355, forward strand.
CTGAAATAACATTTTCTTTCTTCTCAAATCCAAAGCATGGAAGTCTTCCTACCACTAACAGTTCTGTTCACGCAATTCTGAAGCCTCCCACTTAAGATATAGACTCCACAGAAGACAATGACTAGGTTAAAATGCACCTTTTTAGGGGATTCCACACTTCTGATAAGACACCACAATGTTTTGGAGAGCACGCTGTGGGACCTATAGCAAGAAATTCTCTGACTGTGTGAGTAGGTGTGTGTTTATATGTGTTCAGACTCAAAATGAAAACCCTGTATTTCCCACAGAATCATATTTATTACAGAAATAAAATATCTTCATAGATCAGAAAAATTATGTTGCAATGAATCAGCATATTTGTGTTTTTTTTGTTGTTGTTGTTTTGTTTTTTGGATTTTTTGTTGCAATTCTGTATGGATGTTTTTCCAAGTACAAATGAAACTTGAAATAAAAACAAGCATTTCAAAATAAAACCATCTGAGCTTTCAGAAGATAATACTTTCCACAGGATGATGTTAATGTAAACTTTTTAAGTGACAAAATTTTAATTGGGGGGAAAATATTCATGATTAATGCTGATTTTCAGGAGTAATCTTTATTCCAACTCTTATGTGCCATCATTCTGCTTGGTTATGAGGGATTTTTTTCCTGAAATAACTACACACGAAGAAAAATCTTCCGAAGGTTCTCCCCTAAAGCGTTGAGAATTCACTTAAAATTTAGCAAGGGGTATTGAGTCACTCAAATTATTTACTTCCATTGTACATTACCTTGTATTCATCAAAGGAGAATTTCTATTTCCTTTATACATACTTGTTAAGTTTCCACATACTGAGTTTGATAATTTTACATTTCCTATGATCTTTATTACTTTGTCAATCATCCCTTTTTTTCTAGATCATTGATTTAGTACATTCAACTCTGATTTGGGGCTCACAACAGATTTGCCGAGACTTAACAAAGTTTTACAAACAAAATGAGATAAATAACATTCCTAAAATTAAAAGGAAGCATTTTTTATACTCTCTCGGCAGTTCTGTTGCTCCAGACTGGAAGAGAGAAACATTTTGAATGAAGAGCTTAAATTCTTGCTGTTAACCTACCTGTCTGACCTGCAGACCCTATCAGGGCAAATGCAGAATTCAGTAGTTGTGTGAGACCATGTATTATGTTGCCCAACAGTGCAGAGAGAAGAATAAAAACACTGAAGTTTTCTTCTCAACATATAATCACAGAATCACAGAATTGTAGGGGTTGGAAGGAACCTCAGGAGATCATCTAGTCCAACTCCCCTGCTAAAGCAGGTTCCCTACAGCTGGTTGCACAGTAAGGCATCCAGGCAGGTTTTGAATACCTCCAGAGAAGGAGACTCCACAACCTCTCTGGGCAGCCTGTTCCAGTGCTCTGATACCCTCACAGTAAAGAAGTTTTTCCTTAGATTTGTATGGAATTTCAGGAATGAAAATTTCTGGAATCTTCGTGGCACTAGAAGCCATGACTAGGCACGACAGATGGGACCAGCATGGCCCATCCACCAGCTGCAAGAGTGGCTGCTCATTGTCACTCTAATAGCATTTGTATCTACAAGTCCAGTCCGTAAGGTGCAGTTATTTTTGCAAGGTTGTTGGTGATATGTTGGGTGGGGCTTCAACCAACCTGGTCCAGTGGAAGGTGTCTCTGCCCATGGCAGAGGGGCTGGAATAAAATGATCTTTAAAGTCCCTTCCAATCCAAACCATTCTATCACTCTATGACATACTTCAACCCTTTGGTAAACAAATCCCAACCACCCTTCTCTCCCTGCGCAGTAAAACCTATTAAGATATAAATAACATATTTACAGTTAGTAGTGTTGGCTGCAAAGAACTGATGAATAATGGAAATTTCCTCCACCAAAATGTCTTTTTTTTTTTTTTTTTTTTGATTTAAACCCTTTCTNGTACAACCATTACCTCTGCAACTACCAGAAACATAAGTATCTCCTTAAGAGGAGCTGTGTGTTCCCATAAGTGCACCCACACAAAGAACTAAATTACTCTGCCAAACAAAGGGTACTGCGTATCTGAACCACAGCAGAGGTGTGCCTAAGCTGCCTCTGAACAATCTCTGCAGGGAGCAAGGAAAGGATAGCTACAGGGGCAGATCATAGTGACATCCTGGAGCAGCTGGGCATCATGCTGAGGCAGTTATAGTGCCTCTGCTATCCAAGATGACTCATGGGCCTTTGCAACCTCAAAGTTCAAATCCATTTCCTCAAATATGCTACATTTTTTTCCAAATATGCCGTTCATTCCCTAGCTACATCTTGCCACTAACACTCTGAAGCAATACTAGGAGCTATTTCAGCCTTCTTTCACTTGCAGTAGTGCAGCAAGCAGCCATGAGAGAAAGGGAGTCCTGCCAAGCCAACAATTAGAACAGTCTGGAAACCTGAATGACAAAGGCAGGAGGCCTGCACCTGACCTCTCCTACAACAAGATCACCATACCACATATTGCAGGCAACCTAAAAACAAATGCCTAGGGCAACTGAGGAAGAGAAACAAGGCTCAGGATATCGATTCTCTGTTCCAGATTTTGACAGTAAATAGGACTGGATACACCTGGTAAAACCATAGAATCATATCTTCCTCAACTAATTGTAAAGGTTCTCCTTTAGACGGTGGTACAAACTTCGAGTGTGATCCTTTTATCATAAAATATGCATTTAAAAACAGCTGTCTGTGTAACGGCTTAGAACCAGCTACTCTGCCCTGTCCAAGTAGATAAGCTTGGCAGCTGCTTTAGATGAAGTTGATCCCACCACAGAAAACTGAGGCAAAGCAAATTAAATTCCACCCATGACCAGGTTCTCATATAAAATTGAATACTCATGTCACCATCTTCACATACACGAGCTTGCAACACCATTTTTGCCTGGAGGTCTTTGCAATTCTAGCACGGTAAGTAAGGATCTTTGCAAGGTAAGGGGAGGGTGGGGCTCTATGCAAGCTTCTCAGCAAGGAGGGGAGAGCTGACTTGATTCCAGCTCAAAAACTTCCCAGACTATATGACTGGTCCCTAAATGCAAGCAGGCATTTATCTCCACCCTAGTGGTCTTGGCTGCGTGAACAACATCTCGCAGGACAACCTGGAGCCAATATCCCTCTGGTTTTCCGCCTGTGAACATCTGGAGGAGGTATTCTTGCCCAATACAATTCTGAGCTCCACAGTGGGAGTAAATAGAGTTGCAGTGCCTTCAGGTAGTTTAACGCCAAATGTGGGAGGAAGGCAGAAAAGAGGACTACTGATAACGAGATAATCGTCTTTAGCACAAATGCACCATGGCTGAACAACCATCTCCATTTATAAAATGTAACACAATGGAAAACTACTCAGAACCAAGGTTCACTCCAGCACTCACACTATAGCTGCTTTTCAGACTGTTTGTCTTAAGACTAAGACACACTGTTCTTTCTAGCCAGAATAGGCTACAGGGATTCTGTTGCCAACCATAACATATAAAAGAACCTATAAAATTACAGTCACACACTAAGGCATATGTCTCACATTTAACTTAATGTTTATCTTGTCAGCAAATCCAGCTAGACCATGCCAACATTTTCTTTCATTCATGCTGTCTTCAAACTCATCTGCTTGTGAGGGAGGAAAAGGAAGGGGAGAGAAAAGAGAGTGCAAGAGAATTAGCAAAATATAAAAATAGAACAAAATTTGAGTTAATTTCACAGATAAGTCTCAACACTGAAAGAGCACTGTTCAAAAGGCTCAGGCAATAACAGCATTCTCCTTTACTTCTCTCCCACAGATTGAAGTCATCATCCCTGATTTCTTCTGGAAAATGAACAATGATTGTAAAATCTGCCCTCTTCACATCTACAGTAGGAAGTGGACTCCTTGACTTCTGCTAAGCCTCATTCTGCTGAAAGGTCTTGTCATTGTCGCTGCTGAGAAAGTCACCTTGACAAGCTGTAGACCTGGCACCAGCCACTCCTGAAGAACACTCTCATGACAAAAATCAATTGCAATGCAGACAGAAGCATAAGAGCAAAATGACAGCTACCCCTTTGGAAATTATCTGAATATCTGCATGAAGAAAAGCATTTCCCTACATAAAACACAGCTTACACAACTAAATAATTAATCGTAATACATTATTTAGAGACATGTGGACCGAGTATGTTTACAAGTCCCAAGCTGTTTTACAAAAGGGAAACATTTATATAATTGGTCCTCAAACTCTTTCTAAAATGTTTTTTATGATGAGAGGTCTTTGATTATCAGTGGCATTGCTCCTGAAAGCAAAGATTTTTTAAAGTGAGCTGTTTGGGGAAAGAAGAGATAAGAGGGAAATGACTAAGTCTGGTGATTCTTTTCTAAAATAATCTTTTCTTAGTAATTGGTGATTATAGCTGCTGAATGGATGATTCTTCCAAAAGCCATCCTTCATTCTTATCTCAGGTGTGGTAAAAGGTCTCCAAACCAGCCGTAATTAAATCACTGACACAATGCATTATCTCCCAAAAGACTCATCTGCCATGTACAGAAGCAGGGCACGCCAAACTCATTTCAATATAAACATCAGCACTTTCCCCATGGCAAAGCATATTCCAGAAGTCCCCCTAGGAATCCACTTATGCCTAGGAGTAAGCCAGCCTATGACAGCCCAAGGATGCTTCTGATTAGTTCATCTCCATCTCTGTCCCACTTTGCATGGCAGTCTCCTCTCAGTGCCTGCCAGCTTCGTCTGGGTATCTCCACTGCCTGAAGCCCTCATGGAAGTGCTCTTTGCATGTGCCCTCAGATCTCTTCCCTCTCCGAACATAATCTCTCCCTGAAAGCTCCTGCTGACCCTAGTCCTGACAATCCAAAAGCTTTTACAGGACACCTGCTTTTCTTTACAGACAGGTAAAAAGCTGGATTGGAAAATGACCCTGATTTGGGCAGGAGCTTGGAACAGAGGCTTCATGAGGTTCCTTCCATCCTAAATTATCCTATGAACTTATCCTATTAGCAAAAATGGCTTTTGCCATTCACTTCATCAAAGAGTAAATAGAATAGCACTACCAGAAAAAAAAGCTAAGACTGTCCAAGGAGGACTAGTAAGCAAGCTTCTCGTTCCAGATGCTCCCTTTATTCAGAGTAATCTCAGCCCAGAGAAATCCATCCAAGAGACACCTATTGCAGGAGAAACAACCTCTGTGCTTTCACACCTGGCCTGCTACAGCTTATCCGCCTGACACCAAGGAGCCTTACATGAGACACAGGGAAGAATCACGTCCTCAGACTTACTGGTTGTAACACAACACAGAAGGAAAAAGGCAGAAAAAAAGCTCATCAAGGAAAGGCCTTACCTCTAGGTTGAATCTTTCAAAAACTGCTTCAAAGAATATACTGCCTTCTTCCACTCTGAAGGGAGCACCTGTACTGGCACAGTAAGCAGACACCTGCCTTTGGGAAGGGAAGCAAGGCAGGAGTGCTAATGCAGCCACTCCTCCCACTTGCAGGTGTGGTGAGCAAACTCACCACAGTCATACCCTTCTGCACTCCTGCCCCAGTCACAGCTCTGTCTTCAGAACAGTGAACGATTCTCATGGCAGCCAGGGATTTATTACCCATAATGCAGGAATTTCAAATCAGAGGATTCAGCCCTTGCTTCTTGCCTTCACTCTTTCAGCCCTATGTTGCTTTTGTGTCTTCTGTCCAGGGATCATGCTCATCACTTGTGCCCAACACACTTAATTCTCTCTTTTCACTGAGCACCTTTCTTTCTCTACCGTGCGTGCCCCATCTTCGATCTAACACTTGACAATGCCGCAGATACTCTGTGTTACATGGCTGATTCTGGCATTAGATATGTCCTAATTAAATCTAACTAACCTGTTTCAGGGTCCCCCACCTCCGCAGCATGTGAGCCACTCTAAGCTTATTGGCATGGAGACTTCAAAGTTCGTAGCAGAAAAACAAGTACATGCTAAATCAAATTTCACCCCTGTAAAGCCCAAGTTGACAGGTTGGGTACGCTCCGACAGGCTGCAGAGAAAAGTGGATAAATCTCTTTGAGCACAAACAACCCTTGTGTAGAGAAAACGCCAAGGCTCATAATTCAGCTGGGATTGTGATATCTGTTATTCATCCCCAAAGCAGGAGAGTGGGGCAGAGGAACAGAGGACCCCTGTCCCTGCAGCAGGTCCCTCCCACCTTGTTGGGTGCTACGGAGATCAAGCAGACCCACCCTACGGCAAACTGGCTTCTAAAGTCACCCTGAAGAGCTTGTTTATGGCTCTGAATAATGGTTAACTTGCTGAGGCTACTAATTAACTTGTTACAGGAGGCCTAGAACACATTTGAGGTGGAGCTTGGCAGTCACAAGTGCGGGTCACCAGCAAGCACTGCGGATCAGCAGCTGCTGAAAACAAAGGAAAGCCATTTGTCCCTGCTGCCAGAGCCCAATGTGTTTTCAGCATGTGCTACTGTAGGCAAGAGTTATGCTGTTGTGTATTTTTAGTTCATCCAGCAGCAACTATTTCTGCATTCCAATTTCTGATGCTGAGTTTTCCCACCTTCTGTTTCTCAGTTAGGGTATTATTATTAGCTACGCAAAAACAATGAACTTCTCGGCATTGCAAGTGTGATAAGGTACTAATGTCACCCACTACCAATGCAAGTCACCTAAAGAAAACAGCTTAATTTACAGTGCTACGAAAAATTAGCAGGAGTCTGCTGATCATTTCTCACTAGTTTCTCTTTCTTCTCTCCACAGACAAAAGAATTGATGCAATCTAAAATCCATTCCCAAGTTCCCAAGGTCCTCCTCCCTTCTCCAAAATAAAAGACCATATCTAAGCCCTTTTAATATAATATTATGGAATTATTATTCCTTTTCCTTTTGGGCCAACCTGCAGATGTTTATTCTTGGGAAAAAAAAAAAAATAATAAGTAGCCTTCCTAAAATTACTTCTCTACACTTTGTCCCTCTTCTGCCTCTCAGTACCCCTGACTTTGCTGCTCGGTTCCCCCACACAAAGGTGAAGAACGTTCTGGTGGGCATGACATCCCAAATTAAAACAAGAGTTTCATCTGTCCAGGACAGTCAACAAAAGCCTTTCCATCAACAGCGTTCAGACTTCCATGATTTTCTTGAACAACAACCTCTTTACACCCTTGTGCATTATATTTTCCTCTGAAAAGGCTTTTGTTCACCGGGATGAATCCTGCTGTTTCTAAGGTCAGTGGCAAGCATCCTCTTGACTGCAGCAGTGAAATGACTGGCTGACTGATGAGCAAAGCACTCTAGAACCTAACACAATGCAACTTTATTTTCTGTAACATCTACCCTGGCAAACTACCCTCACACAGCTCAGCTTCAACACAGCTGCAAAGGGAGAGGGAAACAAAGACAAAACAGTGAGGAGAGATTGACAGAAAAGAGATGTTTTCAGCTGATATTTTAAACCAAGACAGGCAGGCAAAGAAAATAAATAGGGCTGCACTGCTGCATGGTGTAGAATAGATTTATGCAGCATGGTGTAGTCTGTAAACACCTGTGAAAAGTACCTTGCAGCATTAGACACTGCCCTGCTCAAATGAAATCCATCTGCCTTGTCCCACAGAGGTCCTCACGTCTTATGGTGTGGGACAATCAGGAGATGTGCAGTACCTGCTGAACTCAGGTGCTCAATCACACAGAGGGTGGGCAGCTGCCACAGGTATCAGCAGCTAGCAAACCTGTGTCTTGGGCTCAAAACTTGTAGTTCAGAGGCTTAGTTCTGTGCCAAAGCCAAAATATCAGCCATAACACAAATCTTATATCACATTAATCCAAAAAAGAGCGACTCAAAGAGACCTGCTCTTCCAAAATTTTGCATTGCCCCATGCTTCCCCATTATCTCTAGAAGAGAATGAAAATTTCCTTATACAGACAAAATCATTTCACTGTGATTTCATGCAGACACCCTCAAAGCTGATGCTTAAAAGCCAAAGGCATTTTTAGCTAGACCATGAGGTTACACCATCCGCAACTATCCTCTCCCTGCAATAAATTCAAGTCACACCCACTGAGAAGAAAAAAGAGGATAGGAGTGAAAAGGAAAGGGAGCTAACATAACAGGAATGCAGATTTTTGTACTAAACCACTGCACTTGCAGACGATTCAGGGTCCTCTTGTTCTCTTTTCAAAATCATTTTTGGAAAAGAGGCTTAATTTACTACTGTTCAATCTTTGAAATGGTGTCTTTGGCAGTAGGGGCTGATAAATTGACATAGATGCAAAAAATATTTCACCCAAGCCACATCCTCCAAGTAATACTCGTGCTCTTTTGTACTGTAAGAAACTAATGGTACACTGCTTTTTAGCCTCAGAAATAAACACGATGTTATCAACACATTAGGAGACAAAATGACACATTAAGATTCTGGCAGAGCCAGATTCTTTCCCAGTCACACACTTCTGGACAGAAATACAACAGGAGAGATTTGTTTGCCCAACTAATGGGACAAAGAAAGAGCCTGCTGCTCCCCATGCCGCTAAGTGATGGCAGCAGATGAGTTGTCCCTCCCAAGCCAAGTTACATTAAGAAAGCCCCACTTGTCATTGTGGTGCATGCTGTGAATCCTTAAAAGCCACACTGCTACCAGGAGGACAGAATTTGAAATTTCCATGCAAAAGAGACATACACTGACTTCTTCTAGCACTACTGCTATGCTAGCCTATCCATGAAAACACCACAAGAACAAATATAAATAAATATATCTACTGGACACAGATTAGAAAGGACAAAGTAGGAATTTTGTAAATATTTATACCAGCAGAAGGTCAAACTACTGCTTAGACTGTTTTACACATATGATCCTAAGGATGAGAAAACACAACACACATCACATCAAGGACATGTCAGGACATCACACCTACCTATAGCGCCTCAACTGCAGTAATACAGTTATTGGTGCAGATCCCTTTGTGTCCACTGAAGATGAGTTTAGGATTTTTCTATGGACTCCAGAAAACCAGAATCACTCTTGTAGTGACACAGCCATAAAAATGTCTTGTTTGAGTACCAAAACATAGCTACACCTGAGGTTCAGGTGCTCCAGTCACACCAAAACCACACCAAGGCACCTCTGATCTCAGGAAAGACACTGAAATGCCATTAGATTTCTGGGAGATCATTGGGAGAACACACTGGGGGTTTCTCTGCTGATTTGCCTCAAAACATGGATGTCAGCAGCATCTTAGCATAGAAAAGGAATTCTCCCTTTTTACACTTTGTTGGGATGCTCCATCTGCTGCAGTCAGACAGAGGAAAAGTAAAACTGCTGAATAACAGCATCCTCAACATTGCAGGCACTAATAATAGGATAAGGGAGAGAATAAAATTGTATCTTTTTGGATTTAGATTTGGAAGAAGCCAACTTGTGACTCACTCGCCTGACAAGCTGAGATCAGGCGTGTCAAGGTGTTGACCTTCCGAAGCAGGACCAGCCCAGCAGCCACAACCGCCACTGGCAGTTTCAGCCCATTACCTCCTGGAGTAGTGTTAGCAAAGGTCATGCTGCATCACAGCCCCTGGTTTCCCTGCAGCATGTCAGGCACTGCCAGTGTGTAAAGGATGCCAACTGGATGCAGGGAAGATGAGAAGAAATGCACAGTGAGATACTTGCACTATTTGTGCTCTTAGAGACACTTTTCTCAAAGTGTTGTGGCTGTGCTGCGGGAAGCATGGACTCAGAGCCCATCTCAACAAGCTGGGCGGAAGGTTTTAACCCATGAGCAAGGAAGGTGATGGACCCCAGGAGATGCTAAGCAAAGAGGCCAAGAACTTACTCTACCTGAGGCAAGAGAGAAAGTAGTTACATCATTTCCAAGCGCTAAGGAAAGTACAGAATACAACAGAACATAACAAAACAACATAGTTTAGTTGGAAGGGACCTACAAAGATCATCATCCCAACTGCCCAACCTCTTCAGGGCTAACCAAAAGCTAAGTATCTGCTTGGTAGACACAAAGGTCCATAGTGCATGAGCACAGGTACAATTTAGACTTGAGGAGAACCTGCCAGTGCCAGACTGAACACCCAAGGAGACAGTACTGCCAAAAAAACAAACAAGCAAAAAACAAACAAACAACAACAACAACAAAAAAAGGTTTTTTCCTTATCAGCACCATAGCCCCTGCTAATTTCAAGAGGACCAAACAAACATGGAGTGTCCAGTCTTTGATCTCACTCTGCCCTTACTCACTGGGAAAACTTTTATTTTCCATGGTTACATGTCTGCCTCATTAAGCAGCAGATCTAGCCAATCTCCATGTATTGTAAAGGGAGACGATTACAGGATTGCAACAAGGAAAATCACAGAGTATGATTACAGAAAGGAGCAATAAAAGGCAGTTTACACATAGCCTCAAAATAAAAGGAATAGCATTGTTAAACTAAATGCAAGGTAGAGCATTGATCATCAAATCTTCTCTTGCCTCAGGTTACTCGGATCTTTAAAAAGGCAGCTTGCTTTTTTTTTTTTTTTTTTTTTTTAAAAAAAAAAAAAAAAGGCACTGGTTGCCGCATATCAGAAATGCCTGTTTCAACCTGTTGGCAAATGCTGACTTCTGAACAGCAACTATTGTACAAGTCTTCTTTTGTTCTGAGCTCCAAGAGACACAGCAGGTGACTAATGAGAAAAGGATGTGGATTTTAAAAGATGCTTAATAATATCATTAGATACAAAAATACATTTTTCCCTTAGAAATGTGCTAGTGAACAACACTAAGTGGGCATCAAGAGACCAATTGTTACCAGCTGTGCACAAAACGTTAGAAAAGACATATTCTCTTCCATTACTATAAAATATAATAGAACAAGACATAAAGTACAATAAGAAAAATCCCTCCTAAGCTTTCCAGTTTAAGCAAAGGAACAAGGTGTAAGGATGGGGGACACTAAGCATTAAAATTTGGTTATTTGAGGTGGGAGAAATCTGTGCTGTTTACATTGATATCAGATACTATGCCCTGACTTTCCATAAACAAGCAGCAGTTCACAGTGCTTTTTGCACAGAGGAGTTTTATCACAACACAATGCTTATGAAAAAAATGCACATTTCCTGCCTTTCCCAGAGCTATTTCTAGGAGAAGTTTTTGCCTTCCCCATAGTAATCAAAAGTCCATATATGAGTTTTGCCTTCCCCATAGTCATCTGCCCACAGCTAGCAGCAAAGTAAAGCTATGTACGAATATTTTCAGGGTGCTAATGTGTAATCCCCAAAGCCCTTTGACCTTCAGTCATTTGCTTGTGCTGATGAGAGAATCACTGCTCCATGCCTTACTGAGGTGCCCCTTGATTATGCACTTTAGCTCTCTGCAACATGTATAAACATGATTTTAATCCTGCCTCTGATGTCTCTGTGCCAGAAATATGATCTTTTTAGAGGCATTTTCATAAGTATTTTTATTCCCTGTTATTACCAAGAGGAAGCTGCAACACTGAAATATTCTCTAGATTTAAGGCAGACACCAAATCTTATGCAGAAATACATTGTAATGTGGCTAGGCTAGTCCAACATCCTGACAACTGTAGTCATACAATTCGTCTGTTTAATTAACACAAGGATCCAAAATCATCCTCTTCAGTTAAATTTCATGTCAATGAGCACTGTTATTAACAAGGGTCAAACAGCCCCTTGTAGACCTGTAGTGATGATAAGGTCAAGTTCTTAAGGAAATTATTCTGCAAATCGAAGAACTGATTCCACATACTTTGCTCTGTTTTCTTTTTGTATCCCTCATCCTATCAAGTTCCCTTGCAATGGGACATCATTCTTAGGTGGTTTTTACAACACTTCTACATAACAACCAGGCATAATATCCTGCCTATCCAAATTCTTTGCTTTCCTGTAGCTTGCAGGAGGAAGGTGTTTACGATCAGAGGGAAAAGGTGGGTCCAATTCTGTCTTCTGTTGTATACCTCTTTTGGAAATCACAAATTACCTTCCAGCTCCAGCTAATTTTAGGGGGATCTGCAAGCAAGTGGTAAAACCCAGGGCTATGATTACAAACAAAAAAAAAACAAACAAAAAAAACCCTGTGGGATTTTCAAATCAGGTTTCACACGAAAGACAGATGCACCTCTACTATAATACTGGGCATGAGGTCATACCCAGGCTGTCCCTACAGAACAAATAGGAAGTAGAGTTACGACTGTATCATATTGTGGGACAAGCTGAAAAGCTTTCTACTAAAATGCTTATCAGCATTAAAGCTAGGTGCATTTCCAGCCATGCAGTCAAGGATGATTTGGGGAGGACAGGGGAAGATAAGGACACCAGACAGGGAGAGCAGGAGGATAGAGCAGGAGACAGAGACAGCAACAGCGGCTCTCTTTCTCCTTACTGCTGACCAAAAATAAATGGGAAAATAGTAACATAAATACTAGTTACATGAAGGCGGAAAGAGCTCTCTGCAGTCATTACATAGCGAACACTTACCAATAGGCTTAAACTTACTACTTATTCTCTCCCCCTCACACGCCCCAGACGTGTACACATTCATCCACAGACATCTGCCTGCACAAGGACACTCCACAGCTTTGGATCCCTTCAGTTTTTAAAACGCCTGTACTGTCCCCATATGCCTTTGGAGTAGAGCTGTTCTTCCTACCTTTGTAAATGCATTCGATACATGCTTTCTCATACACAGATGAAGTGAGCATCTCTTACTGTTTGGCCATCACACACATATCTATAAGTAGATATCTTTTTCTTCTTCTTAAAACATGTAAAGGTTTAAGAGCAGTAATTTTACAAATATATAGTCTGTATATACATTTACAAATATTACTGTATTGTTATTGCAGTGATTTAGCCTGGCTTTAAAGCACTTACTGTAAACGTGCCAGCCCTGAACTACAGCGAGGTTGCTAGTCTTGGCTATCGTACACCTCGCTGGTTTACAGCTATCTGCTGAATATGATGAGAGAGATTTATTTGTGGAGTGGGCAGAGACAGAAGTGCATTGTCGCATGAATTTTTTTTTTTTAAAGGGTTATTAATTACCATGTCAACCTTTGCTGTGCTGCTTCTGCCCACTTTTATTTTGGAAGCGCAGCCGTTCATCCCTCTTACCACACTGGGTTCCCCAATCACTCAGTTTTCAAATAACCGTTTAAAATATTATTTCTTATTCCTCATATATTGTGACGGAGGAGAGGGAGAGGGACAGTATGGCAGAGATGGGAAACACGAGCCGGAAAACATGCTTGCCTTGAATTGTCATCACACTGCCGTTGGAAGGAGAGAAGGAGAGAACCAGAAAACTAGCAACAAACACTCGCACGCAAACACACGCCAGGCACACACCACATCGATCGCAGGGAGTTTGCCAGCAGCCCCGTGGCTCTTACCTGGGTTGTCTGGGATCCCTCAGCTCCCTCTCCCCTAATTTTGCCCCCCGTGGGGAGCAGCGGGGCCAGTGCCGGTGCTGTGGTGGGGTGATGGTGCAGGCAGGGGACGGTAGGTGGCTGGCTGCAGCCTCGGCTGCCGGGCTCTGGCTCCTGCCAGGGCTGCTGCTGCTCCTGATGATGCTGAGGAGGAGGAGAGCGAGTGAGGAGGAGGAGGATGCTGGCGGTGATGCTGTTGCTATGGTTACTCAACTCTACGGCGGCAGCATCGCTCAGCGCAACAGCTGCCCCAGCACCCTGAGCTTCTCGGCACCCAAATGGCCCTGGATGTAAGGGCATGGGGATTTCACACCACAGCCCCTGCAGGGGGACAGTGAGGGTGAGGAGGAGGCAGGGCACTCACTCCCTGGAGCAGTGTCGAGGCTCAGGGATGCAGCACTGTGTCCGAAATGTGTGCACGTAAATGAAGTCTGTCTGCACCCGTGGGCGAGGAGCTCGCTGCCCTGTGAAGGTCAAACAGCTCTAGGAGGCCAGGGTTTTATTTTCAGGGGTGCTCTGCATTTTTGTGAGGAAGGGAACAAGATAGCAAAGCAGAGGAGGGGAGTAATTTTCAAACTTTCCGTTCTGATGCAAGTTGGAACTTTTTTCTTTTAAAATGAAGGTCAAATCTCTTTCTTTAAAAAAGAACTTAAAAATAGGATTTTATTCCTGTATTTTGTAAAGGTGTTTTTTGAAGAAGGAAATCCACTTATGAGTCAATTCCTTGTGTGAGAGAGAGCTGCTTCCTACCACAAAAAAAAAAAAAAAAAGTGAGAAAAAATCTCTCTGGAAGGAGCCCTCTTACGTAGCCCAAGACACTCATAATTCATGCCTAATTACATGAAGAAAACAAGCTGAACTTCACGTTGCTCTAGGGATCCAAAAATAAGAAAGCAAAAAATCCAAGGCGGATGTGCTGCCACATGATCAAAAATGTGGAGTTCTAACTGAGACGGACATGTGAAACCAAGGCATTCAGTTGTCATCTATTAAATACGCATGTCATGAGGCTCTGATTTTGCACTGGAACACCACAAGATGCAGCAAGGTCGCAACAATCAAATGTCACTTCCATCCAGAAATGTCAGTGCAAAGCTGCATAACGCTCATAAGCCATGACAGTTCTTTCCAGAGCTGGTACTGTTTGCAGGACAGTGATACCCTGTCTAAAACCAACTGAAAAATAAAAACCAGTGGTGGAAACTTTCTAAAGGGATTTGCTTCCTACTGCCGGATGTCTGCTTGCAGCCTGGATGCCACAGAGGGCATTAACCTTTGAGCCCAAGGCACCAAGAAGATGCACTGGATAGTATTTTCTACTAAATTATCAGACCTGGAGAAGCAGTTGCAGGAAATGTGCTGGCAGCACCTCTCCCTGAAGTATTCTAGAAGACAGCATGTCCACATCATATTCTTTGAAGAGTCATAACGCGGTTCATATAAAGGCATTTACTATATATCTCATTGCTACAGGAGAACCTGGAACCACCCATCAGAGGAGCAAAATGCACCAGCCAGCATACATTAAATCAGACTTCCTTGGAACAGATTCCCATTTCCCAGTCTGCATGTATCTTATAAAACTAGTTACTATATAAACCATTGTCCTATAGGGTTTTAAATTAATACCCTTTTAGGCAACAGCTCTGATCTCCACTCGGAGACTATACAGAATAGTTGTCTCAAAGGGTCTTAAAAAAAAAAAAAAAAAAAAAAAAA
>VXAV01010390.1:135707-151533 GCA_013399715.1 Alectura lathami
AAAAAAAAAAAAAAAAAAACCTCTCTTTGCATGTAAAGCCTTACAGTGGTTATAAAGCATACATGTTCTTTACCTTAAATCTAAGCTGAACATTAAAGTTTTGTGTAAAGCGGATGCCACACAAGGTATATGAGGCTCTTTAGTTCATGGCAGTTCAAAGAAAGGTGAAAGATATTACCTCGCATAAGAAATCACAGAACCACTTCTTCATATCTGTGTAGACATCTGCTGCTCATGTTATAATTTATTATTTATTGAGGAGGGACGTAAGTCTAAAGCAAGAGGTAAAGCACAGGTGCACAGAGCAACTGGGGGCCCTCAGGGATTTGCTGTAGGACAGGATTTATCTTGAAGTCCATGGCTATACAATTCAAATACAGTTTCTTCTCTGTTGTCAACATGCTTCTGTTGGCCATATGACAACAAGTGTCAGTGGTAATATATGCCACCAACTAGTTCACTGCAACAGGGAAGACAAAGACTGAACAGCTATAGAGATGGAACCAGGGTGATGGCAATGTAGCACCCTCTCACTGCATGTCCCAGCCATGTAGGCCTATCTTTAACACTGAGACCATACAGCCTGGATATTGATACCAACATGTTATTCTTGATGAACAGCTGCAATATAGTTTGGCATGGTCAGAATCCAAGCCATGACTGCAAAGGCTGGACATACATATGGCAGAAGGAAAGGCACTTTTCCTTCTCCAATTCCTAGGTCAGTGGGAGAGAGAGAAAGGGAAATATATTTTTGTTTCCCCTGCCTTATCCCACACCAGCAGGAAAAAAATCCTCCCTGCACTAACAATAACAGTTTTAATCAGACCCAAAGCCCTGAGCAGAGGTCCATCTTCAGAATACATATTACGCTCCTCCCCACCCCAGAAGTGCAAGTAGGAAACTCTGCGTGTGCACACCACAGCAGAAAGCATAGGCGGGCATGTGTGGCACCCAGCAGTACTCTGCCCCCAGCAACAGAGCTGTAGTTCAGTCCTCATCTGGAAACCGCATCATAGCCTGAGGAGAAAACATCTTGTTTACATATAGATCCAGCAAGCAATCAATGAGGAGAACTGCAAAACATGGCCAATGCAAACACTGCTGTATTCTTGGAGTCAGTGATTCACTACAGGAGACTGGGAAGGAAGAAACCCTGGAAAACACAGAGACTGAAGCTTATGCTCTGAGGAGCAGCTTTGTAGAAGAGGCCTTGGGGTTTCTGGTGGGCAGTAAACTGAATGTGAGACTTGACAGCAAATACAAACAGCCTCCTGGACTGAAATAACAAGTGCACAGCTTGTAGACTGAGGGTAAGGATTATCCCCCTCTCCTCAGCACTCTTCAGACCTCACCACCATAGTTTTGCCCCCCTCAGTACAAGAAGAACGTAGAGCCACCAAGATGGTGGGGTCTGAAGCACTTGCCCAGTAAGGAGAGAATGAGGGATCAAGACTTGTTCAGCCTGGGGGAGAGACTGCTTTGGAGGCATTGTCAAGGTGTTAGCTGTCCCCTCCGTATCTATGACAGAAGATTGTTAAGAAGATGGAAACATGTAACAGGAGACAAAAGGCAGAAGCTTAAATAAGATTCAAACCTTTTCCCCATGTGGACGGACAAACAGTAGAACATGGTGTCCAGAGAAGCTGTGCATCCCTGGAGGTTTTCTAAACTGGACTGGATAAACCCTGAGCAATCTTAACTGACTTTGCAGCTGACCTCATTCAGCAGGGAGTTGAGCTAAAGACCTCCTGCGCCCTGTTGTGATACCTATTGTGTTATGATATTGTGTTACGATTTGGCTCATTGCAGAAGTCTCTTTTCCTGCTTTCCAAATCTTCTGTTAATGGCCTGCCTTACATTCACTGTGGAAAGGAAAGACAGAGAGATAACATGCATGCCTACGTCTCAGTGACGACAGTCATTCTGGCTAACAGATTGGCACAGCAGGTATATGTCAAACCAATAAAAAGGAAAACTACAGAATGCTGAAGATAATCGCTGAATTTATCAGAGCATTACATCATGTTCTTTTTATTTTCCTTTTCTTTTTTTTTTTTTTCCAGTCATGAACACAGCAATAGCATTGGCTTCATTACCCAGCTCTGAAATTAAATGGGGCAAAAGAGAGAGAGTAGCTCTCTTCAATACAGCGGGAAAAGTAAACATTTCCCTCCACCTTAAAAGCCTGCATGACCCAGTTACCTGACAACACCCAGATCTGAGAGCATGATAGAAGAGAAAGGAGGGACAGATGAAGGTGGAAAGAAGTAAAGACCTTTCTGGTAGCCTGTCTGTTCGGAAGTGATCTATTGCTCTGTCCAGTTCCCATCACAGAACATGTCCCTGTTTTCCCTGGTGCAAGGGACAAGAATTGTAATATCCCCTCTGTGCTTCAGTTATATGTCAGCATTGTCCCTGCCATCCACATAAACAGCCAAAGCCAGCACATACTGTTTAGGTTTTAGCACAGTGAAACGAGGACCTTATGTTTGAGTGACCACACCACCAATCCAGGACAAGCCCCACTTCCTAACAGTAATCACAACATATTCCAATGTTGCACATCACGGGCCATAAAGAGGCAAAAAACTTGAAAGGACTTATTCAAACCCTGGTTATCTTGCCATAAACTGCACAGGCTCTTTCAGGATCCCAATCCTCAAAAGGTGGATAAACATTTCCCTTCCAGACACAGACTCTTTAATGTCGTCAGATATCTCACACACATATATTTACTTGAAACACAAGGGAAAAAAAAAAAAGTGGGGGGGCATCATTTTTGATCTACTCTGTTTTGTAACCAAATAATGAAATAATGTCATTACTCTCTTCATCGTGAACATTAATAAATCCTCTGCTGAGCTATAGCTGTAACATGAGGAACAAGCAGGGTCAGGGTGGATGCAGAATAATGATGTGCCACCCAACAACAGAAGTCAGAAGTGATTTTGCATGTTGATTAAATAAATTGAAATTGAGACTGTTGAATCTAGCCCTCAACAATAGGACAATGTGCTTCAGCTAGTCTTGCTGTGGGAACTTCATTCCTAGTGTTGGGGAAGGAGAATCTTGGTTTAGTTACTCGGACCACCTCTATGAAGATAACCAGTCTGCTCAGGTTAGATAGATTTGTAGGTATGTATACTCTTGTATTTATAGGCACAAATACAAATTTGGGTCTTACAGAACTACACTAGTTCCATACTGTTGTAGCACACATTTAGTACAAACAAGCATAGTTCCAGTTCATGCTTCTAGCACTAGTTAATACTTTTGTATTTAGAAACTCTCTTCTTGAAAGATTTTGAGGAATGACACAATAAATTATGAGCTCTCTTACACCTTGGACAAAATGGTTTTCTAAACTATTTTCAAATTTGTATCTATGAAGTTCTAAATATCATAAATTGGATACTTTAAAAAAAATTAAATTATATTTCTATTTCTAAGTACTTATTTCAATCACAAGGAAACATCTTAAAATATCACAAGGAGAGATCTTAAAATGCCATTTTCCCATTATTTTGCACACAGACAAAGATTTTGTCAGTTTTATCTTTTAAAAGACTCTGAAATCTGAGATGAGATTAGAGCTGTTGATCAGTTTTCCCATGTAGCTTTTCTCCTACTCCTCTAATATGACTAATCAGTGAAATAAACTGAATCCTTTAAACTCATGCTGTGAAGGACATTAGAAAGCTTCTCCTACCTTTTTATTTTTTCACTCTGTGTTTTCTTTCCTTCCTGAGCTCACAGAAGGCCTTGGACATATGCAAACACCAGAGGATACAATGTCCTGAACACTAGAGGGCAGATTAGAAACAAACCATCAGGTTTACTGCTCATTCAGTCACCAAAATAAAAATTTTCTAAGAAATTTTACTGTGTACATTATTATATAATAAATTGAGATTATTTTAACTTTAAATATCTACACCAATGATCATAATTACATAAAATTTTGATCTCTCTTAAGCATTGCTTGAGAACCGAAGCAGGAAATATCATGAAAAGCATCTCATTCAGATTTCTATGCTGTAAAGGACTGTTCCTTGTATGCTTCCTGCAGCTGATGGGAAATAACTCATGGCTATAGACATCGGGAGCCCTGCTGTGGGCCAAATCAGAAAGATCCTTCACACCTTTGCCTGCATACTGATACTGCAAGCACCTCTGAGTTAAAGCCACCAAAACACACAGGACTAAACATTTACGCATTAAACATGAGACTCACTTGCCTGGCACCGATTTCACTTCATGCTTCCTTGCTTCAGCCTGGAGCCACACCTCGTCCACCCTTGTAAACACTGATGTGCAATCGTGCCCCCACTTTCCTACAACCTCATACACTAAGTTTCCCACATCTAAGAGAAAAAGATGAGATTTCTATCACCCCCAGTTTTTGGCTGGTTTTGATACAGAGGCAGAAGTCACATGCACATCAGAAGTTATATGTGTATTTTACGCACATTAGAGGATTTATCTCCCCTGTGCTACCAAAAACAGGCAGCACACATAGACCTGAGATAATTCACCCTCATGGCAGGACAGCTTGGATGAATACTCAACCACAAAAAGTCAACCACAGCCTCACAGAAAACCCAGAATCACACCTGGGGTGAAGCAATCATGCTCTTTTGCACATTCTTAGCATGTCTCTTCTCACTACCAGAAACCTAGCAGACTGCTGTAATTCAGAAGGATGTCTCAGTACTATTTACAAACACACCTCCTTGCGCTGCACTGCTCTCTCAGCATAAATGCAAATACAAGCACTGCAGTGTCTCACACACAGAACATCCAGTGCTATGCAGAATGCACCTACATGTTTGGGTAAGCTGTTCACTTCTATATGCTGAAGAAAAATAAAAATAAAAAATCTGATGTTCTTCAAGCCCTGATTTTTTCCTGGCAAATCTCAGTCCAGGGTCTCGCAGAATATATTTTCTGAACTTATGCAGGCAGAGAAAACAAAAATAGCCTGTCTCTGCTGGCTGAGTGTATAGGCACAGACATACAGCTGCATTAGTGTGGCTCAAAGCCTAAAAAATCTATCTTGAGGGCTCTCAGGACTTACTAACTTGTGTACAGCTGCATGTTATATGGTCTGCAGCTCAGAGCTGGCTCTCACCAGACTGCAAAAACACAGTAAACAACTGTGGTTCTTCCCATCTCTTCTGGGCCAGCTAGAAGAGCCAAGACCTTTCTGGGCACATCAGCGGACTCCACAATGGATGCAATTTTGCCCATGGTATAAGTTACACAAGTGACACTTGAAATTCTTTGGAAAACGCTCAGAGAAGCCTTTTAAGAATCAGTTAATACATTCATGTCTGTGTTGGGTTAGCCTTGCCAGGGCTGGCCTGGAACCCCTCCTGCCCTGCTCCTCCTCAGGCCTGGGCCCCCTCTGCTGCTTCTCCCTGGCTCGGGGCCTCCTCCTCGGCCTGTGCCCGCTGTGCCCTTGCTGAAATCTGCTTTCCCTGAGGTGCTGCCAGCTTGGTGCTGGGCTCACCTGTGCCCTGCTATGTGGTCACTGGAGCCGGCTGGAATCAGCTGTGTCTAGCACAGAGCAACCCCAGCCTCTGTCCACAGAGGCCCTGGAGGCCCCAGCCAGCACCCAGGCATGGACATACAGAGGAAATAAACATCCATTTGTGTTTTTGAAGCCAATATATTTCCTTTGTGGTCTAGTATTGCCCTTCTTACAACGCATCAAACAAACAGCATCTCATCTTTCCTCATTTCCAAGGATCATCTGTGTGGACCCATCTCAGACCCGCGAGCAAAGGCCAAAGCCAACACAGGCTCATGGTGCTTGCCAAGCTCTGAGAGCACAAATGCATCCATGGCAAGGTTTTCTAGATTTGTTTTGGTACAGGTAAGAAATTACACATACAGTTGTAAAAAAGCCTGGTATGGCCTCAGATGGAATTTTATTTATTTTTCTATGCACCTGTTTTCAAAAGAAATGAACTTAAATGGAAACAGACACAGCGAAATGTCATCTGAGATCACCGAAGGACGAGAATACAAAAAGTTTGACTTGGCATAGGAGTACAAAGGAAGAAAATGGTTACTCAAGCTTGTAAAGGATGAATGTCAAGATAGTAGAAGAAGATTTAGATTCAAGATAGTAGAAGATTTAGCTATCTTAAAACATGATACTGGTACAAGATCAATTGGATATAAAATGTTCAGAAATACATTCAGGCTGGAAATTACAAGCTGATTTCCAGCAATACAAGAACTGTCGTTTTGCCCAGGCAAGACTGATAACATTTGTCATGAATTGAGGAGAGAAAAAAAATTACTTCTCTTCATTCCAATAGACATTGTCATCTTCCTCAGATCTCAGATTGGTATTTGTTAGATTGAATTTCTGCTGCTTCAGGAAAATATGAAAAGTGCTAACAGCCACCTCTCTCCTTGAGAAATCATATCATAGTAGTATGAGCAGTGGGAAGGTTAGTACTGTTGTTTACAGCCACCAGATCAATCCCATGGTAGTGCATCCTATAGTGATGTTGGAATAGGCATCAGCAAACCTGAGGGCAGTTTTTGTCTCTACTGAAGAAATTTTTAGATGTCACTGACAGACAATTTTAGCACCTAATTCACATTAATTTAAATGGGAGTGACACAATCAGATATATGAAAAAACTAGCCCTAGATATTCTTTTCATACTTAAGTCCTTAGTGGATATATAAAACAGAAAAACTATGCTGCTGTTGTCTGGCCTTTCTCTAGTTTAGACAGTTGTGAGCTCCATGGTTCATTGAAGATACCTTACTGTTAGTAAGTGCTTGCCCAACAAATTGTGTGGACTTTAGCTGTCATGAGATAAATAACATTAGGAGCTGAGAATACATAAGTAATTCACATATCCCAGCAAGTATGAATCCTCCACCCTCTTTAAAAAAAAAAGATGATTCTGCAAAATTGTCTCTAAATCTCAGTAAGAAATAATACAGAGGAAAAAAAAATCCCAACACATTCATTTGTCCTTGTTTTGTAACACTCAAGCAGATTTTGCCCATCTATTAATTTTGCATGCATTACACACAGAGGCTAGGTACTAAATACACATTTGTACTTTCTAGAAGAAAGCAGGTCAATACTGGAAGTGTCCTGCATGGCAAACTGCTCGACTTTCAACTTAATCAAATAATGAAAGGAAGTAAAAGTAATAATGAACCTACAATAAAGCAAGGAAAAGTTATGTAATCAAGCCCATTTATATAAATTACTCTTAAATTCCTGCTTATTTAACATGCTAACTTCCCCTATTGAATAATATAGTCTATTGAGCATTTTTACACATAACTGAATGTTACATATTAAATATTGAGCATATAGCAAGGAAAACAATTGTGTTCCTTGTGGGCATACGACTCTGGGCTGCTGGCTTAGTGATTCAAAAGGAAAAAGGAGGGCATGGTGCCCAGGCAGGGATGCCCAGTGAAAAATAACGGTGAGGCAAGGAAAAGGAAGATGTCTGCGACTGGTGGGCTTTTCCTACAAATTTAGTGAATCTACAGTGATGCATTGTCATAAAAACTAAGACATACCTAAGAATCGTCTCTCCCATTCTGCAGAATGTTTTTCATGGAACAGTCCCTTTGGCAGCAAAAGGAGTTGTAAAGGACTGATAAATCACATCAGTCACACTGATTGCATAATGTTGGGGTGTATTGCAGTATTTCTCAGCCCTTTGATTATTTATTTAACCTTTTCAATGGGAAAAAAAAAGGTCTTTTTACAGACTATCATCCTTTGAAAGGCAGAACTTCAGCAAGTTGAAAGGATTATGATAAGACAAACTACATAGAATTGATCCAATTACTTTGGTACAATAATTTTATTTGGCTAATGGTTACCTTCTCTGACCCCAAAAGCAAGCATTCAGAAAGTATTCTACACTTCAAAACTTTGTTAACTACTTAAAAAGTCAAAGAAACTGGGTAGCATATGATGTACTATAAACCAAGGAAATCATACTGAAATGCATGCAGAAAAAATGTGGATGGGTGTACATTAAGCTCATAGCAGGCTCCTGATACATTTTGAAACTTTTCATAACGTCTGTTGCTTCAAGTATCTTCTAGTCTTAACTTTCTCAAGCTGGAATTGCATTACTTGTTCAGTATGAGTGAAATGATACCTGCAGTTAAGTTTGCTGTGAACAACAGTGAATGTGTCTGGAAAATATGAGAGAGGCCCCTCTTTCTTTTACATTAACTATCAGTTCTTTCTTTCATAAAATTAATTATGATTCACTGATTTTTATTGACTTCTTCAGAAATATTTAGATGTTGGAAATGGCTGAAATAACACTGTTACCATTTCCTTTATGAGACCATTAGAAAGGGAGCAGGCACCTTGCTATTGAGCAAAGACCCACTGAGGAATTTTTCTCGCCCATTATACTGTAATGAGGTTGAAACTAAAGAATACAGTATCCAAGAAATGCATTGTCCATCCAGGAACACTACACAATTCTTCTAATGGCTTTCTTCTTTATACTTTCCTAGAAAGAGGGGTTATATATGTATTTGTACATTGTTCATCCTTAACTGTGTTGCATTAAGTATTGTGTGAAGAGGGGAAAAAAAAAAAAAAACACAAAAAAGAAAACCAGCCAAACAATCTCTCTCTGCAAACGTACGCATCAACCAAGTACAGAGCTTTGAGCTGTTCTTTACTGTCCCACAGAATCTAGACAATACCAAACACAAGGTGCCAGCTAGGTTAATTGGAAATCTGAGCTCTCAGAGTGATCATTGATATTTTCATAAAGACAACACACACAGAAGTAGAGGTGGGTCAGCAAGATTAATGACAGTAAATTAGATACACAAAAAAAAAAAACCAAACAAACAAAAAAAAACACCACAATTGAATTAGGTTGCCAGGATATGAGGTTTGGTTTGTTATTTTTTTATTTTTTTTTCCCTGACTGAAAGAGACACAGATATGTACAGGTCAATTGAAATTTTTGCTTTGGTACACACATACTCTGAGGTTACACAGACCTGTTCTGAATGTAGCTGCTGGATTTGCAAACCATTGTAACAAAAGAAAAAAAAAAAAAAACACCCAAAGATACAGTCAAGAAGTTGTGTTGAAAAGACCATTACGGCAGTGTCAACATTTTTCTAAGCAGAAGAATCTTGAGACCAGCTTGCAATGTTCTCTAAGCATATCAGGGCTGACTATGCACTGGGAAAAAAAAGCTTTAAAATGCTCAGAGGAAAAAAAAATCATCATATTCATGCTGACTTCATTTGTACAGCTTCTTCCCATAACATTTTAGAGCAAGAACATTTTCTTGACAGCAAAAGATATTTCTATAGAACATATTTAGACAGTGTTTAATTTCAGGTGCATACTTAATTCACATTGTTTGTTGAATCATGTTTGAACTCTCAGTTGAAACACTTTTGCCTGATACCCTAAATTACCATCCTTGGTCAGAGAAGAGTTACATTTATTACAGTATGTTTTATCTCTCTTTTATTAGTGGTTCCAAAGGATGACACATGCAAAAGCTACAGAGGAAAAGTTTGCTCCATCTCACTCGATCTCTATCAGCCTTCCAGGTGCCAAAGCACAGGATTTATGATCCACTCCAAAACATTTACCTCTGACACCACTGAGTCTCTTGTTATCCATGTACAAACATCTAATCCCTTTCTAATTCTCTTTCATTGTCGCTCTCAGGAGTTTGTACAGCTTAACCACAAACTGTGAGGAAAATAACAGCTCTCTTGGTTGAATTTGAACTTCTCACTGGGTTCATTGACTGCACTTTGGTCCAAATGTTCAAGGTATGGGATAAACATGGAAACTCTTGATCCTCTAGAGTAGTTCATATTTTTTTATTGTTGTTTTATACTATTAAACTTCTCAGCTTTTCTTCAGAGACCTCTTCCAGCACTCTAACAGAAACATCATCCTCCTTTGCAATCCTTTAGCCTTTCAATATCTAAAGAGGGGCTACAAGAAAGAAGGGGACAGACTCTTTAGCAGGGTCTGTTGTGGTAAGACTAGGGGAAATGGTTTCAAACTGAGGGAGGGGAGATTTAGACTAGATATATGAAAAAGGTTTTTACAGTAAGGGTGGTGAAGCACTGACACAGTTTGCCCAGAGAGGTGGTGAATTCCCTGTCCCTGGAGACCTTCAATGACAGGCTGGACAGGGCTCTGAGCAACCTGCTCTAGCTGTAGATGTCCCTGTTCACTGCAGGGGAGTTGGACTAGATCGCCTTTAAACGTCCCTTCCAAATAAAGTGATTCTGAGATTCTATGATTCTTAAGTGTCTGTAACCAATACCGGCATATGGAGTTTCCTCTGTGTTTTATAACTAATCTTTAAATCATCTAGGAAAAACATTTCAAATGGTTAAGTTTGTCCCCAAAAGCTTTCAGAGATGGCTTACACTCCACAGGAATTACTATAGTGAGTGAAATTTAGAGCTCAAGCATTATCTGCACCAGAATAAGGCAAAAGTTTGTCAGCTTCAAAATAAATAGGCCATACTTTTGTGATTGCTAAGCTTGTCACTCTGTTGCAGTCTAATGAAAGAGCCTTAAATGAACTACACCGTTGCAGTATGCCAAAAATCTCTGCAGCAGGGAACTAGCAGTAATAAATCTCATGGCATTCTCAGCAGAATTTATCCAAATGGGAGAAGATAAACCTTCCAACAGGGATACAAGCCCACTAGAAGGGATAATTAAGAGATAGGAGAGGTAATAATAATTTTTGATGTCAGCCAGCAGGGCTAAACTGTGATTATTGAGGTCCTGCTATATAACTGGACAGAAAGATACACTTCTCATCACCAAAAAGAAGCAAGGGGATTTTTTTTTTTTTTAAACAAAATGAAAATTTAATCTCTTCTCTTGGCTCTTTCTTCTTTTTTTTTTTTTTTTTTTTTGCATCAGCACAATCAAACGGCAAGTACGTCTCTACTGCAAAATATTGCCTGTCTGTGTATAGCCTGACAGTTTGCCAGACTGTCCTGGGAAACCAAGAAAGTACCACTAAGTTCCTAATTCTTCAGACACCACAAAAGAACACATTTGATAATCAGTACGCGCCTGCTAAAAAAACTATTTTTCACTTGCTTGTTGGAAAGATAAGTACTTATGCAAATTTGTAAATTCATGCTTAAAGCCAAGGTCTCAGTAAGTTGCTAATGTGGTGTATGGCACTGCTGGGATGCTCACGACTGAGAAACAATAAATTAACACAGACAACTAGAAGTCCTTGGGTCTTAAATCTCATTGGGAATATAAAACATCAGTAAAGGAGGGGGGGACAGAGAAAACTCCCTAAGGTACCATCAAAGACAACATATTTCATTAGTAGATATGAAAATAAAGATGCCACAATGAACACAAGGATGTTTCCAAAGAGGAAGCTAGCAAAAGCCACAGGATACTGTCTCAAGCAGACCACAGCAACCACATACTACTGGAATTAACGCAATAAATATATACAAGAAGGTACAAGCAAAACATTTAACAGAAGATGAAGAAAAGGGGTCAGAA
Organism: Alectura lathami; assembly: GCA_013399715.1. NCBI lineage: Eukaryota > Metazoa > Chordata > Aves > Galliformes > Megapodiidae > Alectura > Alectura lathami. The sequence goes on from VXAV01010390.1 coordinate 147,268, forward strand.
TATTTAGTTACTAGTTAGTTACTTTCTAGACACAAAAAGACAAACAGGAGATGTTTACCTTTGTCTCCTTTTTCCAATTTCTCATTTTTCCTCTGTTTATACCACAGTAGATTCCAAAGAAATAAGTGTCATTCTTCATGCTACCAGTGCTCCCATCAGCAAAATAACGATCACTGTCCCTGTGCCTCTTTTGTGACAGGGCTGAATTATTGTTATTAGCTTCTTGGACTACATGGGTTAATTTGCATCTTTACTTTAGTAATACATTCATTCTCTATACATATCTTAGTAATTTCTTGTAGAGAGAAAGTGCACGAATGGTTTTGAGATAAAGAAACCTATAGCAACATTGTCGGAGATCTGTGGCAGAAAAGGCTGCCAGAGATAAAAACAAAATTTAAGGGATTTTAAATAAAGGTTTCAAAACTTGTAAAAAAGATTTAGAGGAAAATATCAATATAAACTGAATTTTTACATTCCTCTTAATAATCTTAGTTTTTGTAATAACCCAAATTAGAAGTTAAACTTTTTACACCAATGTCACAATATATTCCCCATGCTCTTTCTTCCCCTTCTGTCTTCCAAAATATTAATATATATTTGTGCTTCCCACAGGCTTTTTCATAAATATCCATCCTATGAAGATCTTGATGTGAACAAGTGCAAGAATTTTAATCTCTCTTACTGCAGATAAGAAGAAATTGCATTTTCTAGGACCTTGTTCTGAGAGCACAAAACCAAGTCCACCAAAAAGTTATTGAGAGCTATGTGGGGAAGGACCATGTGCAGCAAAGCGTCTTCGGTACACAAATATAATTTTTGAGAGGAAGATGAGAGACTGAAGAGCGGCCCTGTGGAAAGGGATCAGGGGATTCTGGTTGATAACAAGTTGAATTGAGTCAGCAGTGTGCCCTGGCAGCCGAAAGGGCCAGCCGTACCCTGGGGTGCACCAGGCCCAGCACTGCCAGCCAGGTGAGGGAAGGGATTGTCCCGCTCTGCTCTGCCTGCTGGAGCCTCTCCTTGAGCACTGGGTGCAGGTTTGGGTGCCACAATGTAAGAGGGACATGAAACTCTTTGAGAGTGTCTAAAGGAGGGCTGTGAAAATGGGGAAGGCTCTGCAGCACAAGAGGTGTGAGGAGCAGTTGAGGTCCTTTGGTTTGTTCCGTCCACAGCAGAGGAGGCTGAGGGGAGGCCTCATGGCGGCCTACAGCTCCCTCACAGGGGAGCGGAGGGGCAGGCGCTGAGCTCTGCTCTCTGGGGACAGAGACAGGGCCTGAGGGAATGGCATGGAGCTGTGTCAGGGGAGGGTCAGGGGGGTGTTAGGAAAAGGTTCTGCCCCAGAGGGTGGTGGGCATGGAACAAGCTCCCCAGGGCAGTGGTCACAGCCCCAAGCTACTGGAGCTCAAGGAGCGTTTGGATGTCGCTCTGAGACAGAGAATTTGAGTTTGGGGTGGTCCTGTGTGGAGCCAGGGGTTGGACTTAATGATTCCTGTGGGTCACTTCCAACTCGGGATATTCAATTGTTCTGTGATTCTAGCATTGCTCCTGGAGTTCATCAGCTTGAGCAGCATTCGTAAACGTTCAAAATCACATACAAACTGAAGCCTGTAAATGCTTTCCTGAAAATGTTTGCAGCCAAAAGACAGCTTTTTAAAATACCAATCATTATGCTTGCAGAGGCACCACTAGAATCTTTGCTTGGACTTATCTTTGCTGAGCTAACTTAGAACTGAGTGCCTTTGTCCTGTGAAATCTTTCTGCATTCTTCACAAGTCAGTAGAGGTTTTTGTGCAAGGAATACTATCAATATTGTATCACTATCAATACAACACAACATTAGCCAGAGATAAGAGAAACAAAGTGTTTGTAAACACATTCCCAGTACAAAAACATGATTGTCCTGATCATTTTTGAGACAAAAGCTCGCTCTTTCAGAATAATGACTGAGCATTTAACACTGCCAACTGCAGAGGAAACTGTTCAGTACAGACCAGTCCCTGGCAATAGCTAAATTACAAAATGAGCTTTGTTCTAGCATGGATGTGGCATTTTTTAGTACAATTCATGTGAGAGAGCGTGTGCCAGCTGATGTACATGGGCTATAATAAAAGAGCTATTAAACTCTTCTTGGGTTGCAGTCTCAACCCTTGGCTTAGTCTTTAGGGACTATTAATACAGCAGTAGTGTCTTTGCCTGCAAATGCATTCAAAGCATCATTATGGGTCTTTTACATAGACATTTCAGCTTGCAGCAGAATTTGATTTGGGGAGATCATCTTGGCTCTGTCTGTAGACGAGGTCATTAAATCGAATTCTTTACTGCCTCACCATCATTGCTTTAAATTTTAGTTTTTCTTCAACAACATGCAGTCTGGTTTCAATTGCTCTGAAAGAAGCAGAGATATTAAGGTACCTGTTTTCCTGAGATATGGGACACTTGCCTTTCATGACTGATTAGAAGATCCTCACCCTGTACCTACTATCCTCCATAACCTCTAAACAATGTTTTAGGAAAACAAAAATGTTAGTTTTCTCATCACTTGCTTTTCACAAATCTTAACTGTTAACTTGAACTGATAGGAAAAAAAAAAAAAAAAAAAAAAAAGGATAATTCTGTATTGATTCTACTTAGATTTCTTGTATTTTTTTTTTATTCGTTTTACTTTTTTTTTTTATTTTATTTTAAACATTGTTTGACAGCATTTATTGAAATCTTGTTTTCAGCCTCCCTTCCAAGAATATGTTTGGGACAAAAAATGAAAACACATAAAGAAACATGGTGGTATATTTGTATGCACTACTCTGTATAAAATTATTTACAATGAAAACACATAGCATGGCCTGCTTCAGCTTCTGCTGAATTATAGCCAAGTTCCCCCTAACAAGTTGACCTCCAGTCACTTCTTTTTTGATCACTATGAATTTACTCATTATTCTGCCTGCAACAAGAGGTTTAATCTAGCAAGATCTCAAACCTAAATGCAAACATCTAGGTCCTTACATTTAGGCTGTACTTTGGCAGTTTAATTTGACAGTAACTTTATCTCTTCACATAGCTAAACCTCTTCACTTAGCTGCCCTTATCTTTCTCTCTTACTAGAAACAACCTTTTCCCTGGCCTTAATGAATATAGTCTTGCTGTGCTCGTTGCCTAAGTGGAATGGCACTTCAAAGGCCATTTTCCTAGTCTGTCATGTGGCTATTTTCTGCTTTAGTAACTCTTTACCTCTCCCTCCATTGCCAAAAGCAGACTGAATACAAACCATTCACTTCACTTTCTGTACCTTCCTCACTCATCCCTCATTCAGTGTTAGTGAGATTCACAGCTTACTAAAGTTGCCAGATATTATTTTCCCCTCTTGCTTTGGTCTTCCTGTTCACAAGCAAATATCCAGACATAGACAATGCGCTACTCCATTATTGTCCTTCAAATACTTCCTTTGACATGATGCATTTCACAAGAATTGCATGGCTTAAAAGAGAAAGCATTGGACTTACTGATGCTTGGGTCCCACACGGAAGTTATTATATTACAGAAGGATGTGCTCCAATACAAGTATTTTCAAAATTCTGCTCTCTGCCCTTTGAGAAGACTTCGGTTAAATAGCTGTAGGGAGGCTTTCCAGTCTTACTGTTCATAATCAGAGTCTGTACATCTCCCCAAGCCTCTTCTTTACTGAATAACAGAAAACACATGAGCAATCCACTTTGTCTCCAAGACAGTCTTTGCCCTTGCAGGTCTGTGTTACACTGGCTGCAGTCAAACTTCGTGCTTTGACAATTAAATGTGAAGTCTTTCCCTCCAAGGAAATATCTCTTTTGCAGGACATTTCAAAACATCTGAATTTCTTGATAAATAGGAGTCAGGTGGAGTAAATGAGGTTGGATCTCTAGAGAATTTCNACTTATAAAGAATTTCCTTAAAAAAAAAAAAAAAAAAAAAAAAAAAAAAAAAAAAAAGAGAGAAGGCCTAGAGAGACCAATGCAATTCACAGACACAATGAATGATGCTCAAAGCAAAGAGATGTGTCATAACACCTGTTGTTTTACTACCAAATATGATCAAACATTTTCATGCATGCTCATTTTATCTAAACATTTGTAAGCATGCATCAAGAGACTGAGATTTCCTTCTCACTAAGAAAAGCTGTTTCTGATGAAGTAATAAATCCTGGATACAGAATCCAAATCCCTCCCTTTCCCTGCTAAACTCATTGTAAGCATTGATTACAGAAAAATGTAAATAGGCACTCTTGTTTTCGTTAAA
>VXAV01010390.1:158469-177041 GCA_013399715.1 Alectura lathami
AGGAAAGGGCAAATGAGCAGAAAACAAATTTTGTAGTGACCTACACAGCCATGCCAAACTCTGGAGCTTAATGAGCTGCTGTAAAAGTTCCCTGAAGACTGTAATAGTCACAGTGCCCAGAACTCCAATTTCAGAAATAACAACCATGTCTCACTCATACCCTTGACCTCAAATTCAGCCTAGAGATGGGGGTGAGAGACAGCGATCTCTCCGTCCCTCACACCATGACCTCCAGGAGCAACCCTACAGTCACCCCTTATACCACCCAAACTTGCAAGCAGTTTACAGCACACAACCTTGCCCTCCATTTGAGGGTTTGGAGTGACCTGGAGAAAGACATAAGCTGCAAATTAATTAAATCCACATCTGCTACTGCACATATTGCTGTTGCCAGCACAGCAGAGAAATTATACAAAAAGACCCCAGACCATTAGAGAGAAACTCACCAGATTTCCTTCCAGTGCTGCTGACTCAGAGCTGTCTCCTCTATTCTTAATCTTTATCTCTTTGGCTTGCCCTCATGACCCCATCGCTCCAGTTTTTCTGACTGGCTCATTTTCAGCCTATTTCTCTCCTCCTTACCCAATGCTTGCCTTATTTTTGCCCATCTCCCAAGTACAGATAGGAAATGTTTTTCACCCCCCAATTTTGAACCCATGAGCCCCTCTCTGTGCATTCAAACTTCAGTGACACAGTTTGTTTCTCAGTTTTAATGGCCTCATCACCCTCTCTGTCCTTGGGCAAGAACTGTTAGTACATAAAAAAAGGACCATGCCATGGGCTTAACAGCTAGCTGCAATCATTCATACTTTTTAATTGTTAGCACAGGCTTTAGCATAATTAGAGTATCAATTAGCAGCCTTTCAGACAGGTTTGGGAAAAGCAGGGACTGCCCTGAAGGCAATATCGGCTGAAGGAACGGGAGGAGGGAGTTCAGTTGTGTGGATACAAGCAATACCTCATCATTTGTCTGTGGGGCCAGAGAGTAACACCTGGACTGTTTTATTTACAAATGCAGCAGCATCCTAGCAGTCTAGTTTCTTCTGTTCCCATTGAAAACCACCCTGATATATTTACAAGGGGCATATTTACTGCTGGGTATGGTCTTATTCTGTGGCAACAAAGACCCTCCTTTGATATTGCACTGAGAGAGATTACAGAGAGCAGAATAACCCCCCCACACACACAATTCAGGAGGAAACAGTCAGGGACCTGCTGCTCCTCCTGGGCTGTCACAAGTACTTGGGCCAGATGGCATCCACCCAAGGGTACTAAGGGAGCTGGTGGAACCATCATTTATCAGCAGTCCTGGTCATCCTGGGAGGTCCCAGACAACTGGAAGCTTTCCAGCGTGACGCCCATCTACAAAAAGTGTTGGAAGGAGGATCCGAGGAACTACAGGCCTGTCAGACTGACCTCAGTATTGGGGAAGGTTATGGAGCAGATCACCTTGAGTGCAATCACATGGCATGTGCGGAACAGCTGGGGGATCAGGCCTAGCCAGCATGCATTCATGAAAGGCAGGTCCTGCTTTTCCAACCTCATCTCCTTCTATGACCAGGTGATGCACCTGGCGGATGAGGGAAAGGATGCAGTCTACCTAGACTTCAGTAAAGCCTTTTACTCTGTCTTCCACAGCATTCTCCTGGAGAAGCTGGCAGCCCATGGACAGGTGCACTCTTCGATGGGTGAAAAACTGGCGGGATGGCCAGGCCCATAGAGTGGTGGTGAATGGAGTCGAATCCAGCTGGTGATCTGTTACAAGCAGTGTTCCCCAGATGTCAGTACTGGGGCCAGTCCTGTTTAATATCTTTATTGATGATCTGGATGAAGGCATTGGGTGCACCCTCAGTAAGTTTGCAGATGACACCAAGTTGGGAGGAAGTGTTGATCTGCCTGAGGGAAGGAAGGCTCTGCAGAGGGATCTGGACAGGCTAGATGGATGGGCTGAGGCCACTTGCATGGGGTACAACAAGACCAAGTGACAGGTCCTGCACTTTGGCCACAACAACCCCATGCAACCCTACAGACTTGAAGCAGATTGGCTGGAAAGCTGTGTGGAGGAAAAGGACCTGGGGGCGCCAGTTGACAGCTGGCTGAATGAGCCAGCAGCGTGCCCAGGTGGCCAAGAAGGCCAACAGCATCCTGGCTTGTATCAGAACTAGCATGGCGAGCAGGAACAGGGAGGTGATCGTCCCCCTGTACTCGGCGCTAGTGAGGCCGCACCTCGAGCGCTGTGTTCAGTTTTTGGCCCCTCACTACAACAAGGACATTGAGGCCCTGGAGTGTGTCCAGAGAAGGGCAACAAAGTTGGTGAAGGACCTGGAGCACAAGTCTTATGGGGAGTGGCTGCAAGAGCTGGGGCTGTTTAGTCTGGAGAAGAGGAGGCTCAGGGGAGACCTTATTGCTCTCTACAACTACCTGAAAGGAGGCTGTAGTGGGGTGGGGGTCTTCCTCTTCTCCCAGGTAACAGTGATAGGATGAGAGGTAACCGCCTCAAGCTGAACCAGAGGAGGTTCATGTTGCATGTTAGGAAAATCTCTGAGAGAGTGGTCAGGGATCGGAACAGGCTGCCCAGGGAGGTCCAGGTCTCCTTCCCTGGAGGTGTTCAAGAAATGTGTAAATGTGGCACTTAGGGACATGATCTAGTGAGCACAGTGGTGTTAGGTTGACAGCTAAACTAGATGATCTTAGAGGTGTTTTCCAACACTTATGGTTCTATGAGCCCTCATATAGTCATTTTGTATTATACTTCCCTGCATCTTCTTGAATGCTTCAACACTGGCCTTGCCCTTTCAGGACCTGTTTTCTCCTGTGTAATATTTGTGGGGCTTTTTCTCTAGATGAGAAGCAATCAGCATTTGTTTGTCTCTCAAACCTGTCAGTCCCAAAAGATCTACTGGTCTCTGCCCACTTTTTCATACACATCTCCATGCAGGCCAGGTTCACCTGTTCTTCATGTCTGACAGATTCATTTCCAAATACATGAAGCAAGATCAGACACCTCACATACTATTTTGAGTAGTGTTTTTCTAAAAAAGCGTAAATAGTTAAAAAAGAAAATCAGGCCTTTCAACAGTTTTCTTCATCCTTCTTTCATTAGTTGACTTTTCCATCTAGGATGTATACTGCACATGTTGGTTTAGGATCAAGAGAAGCTCTCTGCTCAAAATTAATATTTGTACCATTGTAGCCTTTTATTCCCTTCATACCTGTTAATCAATTATGCTTGTTTTTCTCTACCACACTGGAATATTTCTTCCTTGCTTTCAAAGCATAAGGCATATCTAAATTCATTGATTTCCTTTTTTTGCCATGTATAGCAAGAGGACACCTCAAGAATTTTGCAGCTTTTCTCCATCCTTCCAGCTACTGCAACCTTTGTTTCTTTTGAAGGCCTTCATTCTCATTGCATTACTTTTGGTCATTTATGGAAGAAACATCTCTCCTGTCTGAGCTTAATATTTGTCATCTAAGCTCTTTAATGATTTTTGTTGACTTCCTTTTACCTGCATCACCCCTTTTATCTTCTCCTTCCCAGACCTGCACAATTCCGCTTCCGCTGGTCTACGCCTGCTTTTCTTCACTGATCTTTCCTGAATCATTCTCATTAAATCCTCCTCTTTGCTTTCTCACAGGGGATTGATTTCTGGCAACATATGCCTATTTATCCTCTTCATTAAAAACACAGGAAATCTCACAGAAATACACATTGAGTAAACACTGTTATCCTATAGTCTGAAATGGAAGGTTGAAAATCAAATCCAGACATACAGACTTCATGACTTTGTGTCAAAGGAGGCCCATGATTTTTCTTAAAATAAATATATGCTTCTGTTTCTAAATAAACACCCTAAAATACTTTGACCTTCAGAGAGGTGTCTCAGTTGCTTTAGAAACAAACTGACATTGAAGCATTTTCTAGGCTCTTTTGTAATGAGAATACAGGCTTGTATTTTTTTCCTTTATTACTATTTATAACTCTAAGCAGCATTCCAAACGTGTCATGTTATTTGCCTATTTGTTTTAATTTCATGTTATACTAGCATTTATATGACACTGTTAGGATTGTTTGTGAAGATAAGGATTGACTAAGATAAAGCTACCTTCGTAATTAATTACATCACATTATTTAACGATGCTCAATATACTGAGTGACAGGTAAACCACCTTCTGGTGCTGTTGTTTCAGAAACAGAGGAATAGTAGGGATCAGGCAGCCTGATACACTCACATCAGCTCAGAACTTTCACATAGTCTTCATTCTTTCTAACACTGATTTTGTCCTTCATGAAAGTGAAAGGTTCTTCTCTGATGAATTCACAATTAAGTTTACGTTCTGTTATTGCTTGATTATATTCAAACTTTAATTATAGTAAGGGTTAGTTATATTGGCTCTAGGAACTACTACAAGTATAGAGGCATTGCGGTCATTGCCTCAGGAAATGGAATCTCCAAAAAAAGGCTATAAAATAGCACATGGAATATATTTTTTCTGCTGTATTTAATTCTGATACGTAAGTCAGTCTTGTCTTTTCAGAAAAAACAAGAAATTATTCTGTCAAAAATCATTTCATCAACCATCACAAAGCCTGTGCTTGTCTGTCCAAATTTACATTGCCTCACAAGTCCTACCTCTGAAGCAACACATAAATTAATAGCAATAGAACACTGCTTTTTAACTGTTTAAGCAGCAATCAGCGTCATTATATTAATTGTACCCATTACATATTTACTAATGAAAAAAAAAATAGCCAGACCTAGCAATACTGGCTTAGACAGAGGGTTCAGATAAAATGAACAAAGGGCCATGCATCTCATTTCCTAGAACAGTAGAATCTGTTTGTCCCCAGAATTAATTAGGTTGGAATGCCCAGTGGGACACTGGAGAATACAACATGAACTAGTTTGTACAGCGGACTGCAGCTGGAGACGCATCTACATGAACCTCTGTACAACTGCCATCCTTCCAAAGTGCCAGCAAATCTCCATGCATGTGGCACTTGACACCATCTGACCAGAGTGGTCCTCTCCAAGCGCTTAAGAAATTCTGTTCATCCCTTAAAAATGCAGTTGTTCTCCAGGTTTTCTACCTATTTTCAGTCTTTGTGGATGACAGTGGTGCAGTAACATCCTCAACAGGGACAACCGGTCAGGCACACACCCACAGCCATTCTAATTTGGGTGTCGTGAGGAGCTGCATCAAACACTGTACCAATTTTAGGGATGTACAGTCCCCTCCGCCATTCTGCCTGTCTTAGACTCATCCATTCACCATGCTCAAGTTCCTGCTGTGGTCCTGGTTTTTAATAGCTGTACAGCACAACCCAGTGAAGGCTGCTTAACACTGCTGCTCCTCTCTTCTGAATCAATGCTGCTTAACAAATGCATCACCTTGATTTAAAAATTGCTTAAAAGTGAACAATAATTAAGTAAATATTAACAGGTCTCCCTGCTCTTCAACAAGTAAGCTTGCTCCTCACACGATGACTTAGGGATTACCTGGGGACAAGCATGGCTAGTGCTGCAAAGAGGCTGACAGTAATGCGGTTGGACATTCCCTTTGAACAAAACTTGGCTGCTAGTATGCAATCTGTTTTGAAAGAGTACCAAGAGGACAGCTCTGACAAATGCCTTGAAATCCAGTGCCCGTGGCCCTGCCCTTGCCATGCTGCAGTATGTAGCAGAGAGTGGTGACAGTTCAAATGGCTGGCTGGCAGATACATTCACAATACATTAACATTTCGCTAGGATCCTGCCAAGTGTATCTTTGGTCTCAGCAGGAACCAACCAACTGCTTCAGCTACATTCGGATGGGGCAGCTGTTTCATCAAAATATCCCATCTGTGGACGCTTTTGCAGGGTGTACAACACAGTAAAAACCTTCTTTACCCCTTTCCAAATGTTTATTTCATGATAGAAAAGTCTAGTTTAATCTACGTTGTTCCAGTTCATGAGCATCTTGTTAAGATTCTCGTTTTCCTAGCTCCAACACAGAGAACAGACTCCGTTCTTCAGTCTTGGGGAACCGCTAAGACATAGCTCATGCCTTCCTTTTGCCTTTATTTAGGGACTTCATTATTGGAAGGTGAAATTAACTTGACACATCTAAAGGTACCAGCCCAGACCACAGAATCATAGAATGGCTTAGGTTGGAAGGGACCTCAGAGATCACCTGGTTTCAACCCCCCTGCCGTGGACAGGGCTGCCAGCCACTAGCTCACTAGATCAAACTGCCCAGGAACCCATCCAGCCTGGCCTTGAACACAGCCAGGGATGGGGCATCCACAGCTTCTCTGGGCAGCCTGTGCCAGTGTCTCACCACTCTCTCAGGGAAGAATTTCTTCTTGATGTCCAACCTAAACCTCCCCTCTTTCAGTTTTAGCCCATTTCCGCTTGTCCTGCCATTATCCACCTGGGTAAAAAGTCAGTCCCCCTCCTGCCTGTAAGCTCCTTTCAAGTATTGGAAGGCTGCAATGAGGTCTCCCTGCAGCCTTCTCTTTTCCAAGCTGAACAGCCCCAACTCCCTCAACCTTTCCTCATAGGAGAGGTGCTCCAGCCCTCTGATCATTTTGGTGGCCCTCCTCTGGACCCGCTCCAACAGCTCCACATCCCCTCTGTCCTGGGGGCCCCAGGCCTGGACACAGTACTCCAGGTGAGGCCTTCCAAGGGCAGAGTAGAGGGGGGCGATCACCTCCCTCTCCCTGCTGGCCATCTCTCTTTTGTTGCAGCCCAGGATACCATTGGCTTTCCTGGCTGCAAGACCGCAATGCCGGCTCATGTCCACCTTTTCGTAAATCACGACGCCCAAGTCCTTCTCCGCAGGGCTGCTCTCAAGGAGTTCTTCTCCCAGTCTGTACACACCCCTGGGATTGCCCCGACCCAAGGGCAACACCTTGCACTTGGCCTTGTTGAACCTCATCAGGTTCTCGTGGGCCCACTTTTCCAGCCTGTCCAGGTCCCTCTGGATGGCATCCCTTCCTTCAGGGGCATCAACTGCACCACTCAGCTTGGGGTCATCACCAAACTTGCTGAGGATGCACTCGATCCCACAGTCTAAGTCATTGATAAAGATGTTGAAGAGCAGCGGTCCCAAGATGGACCCCTGGGGAACACCGCTCATGACCGGCCTCCACCTGGACGCAGAGCCATTGACTACAACACTTCGGCTGCGACCCTCCAGCCAGTTCTTTATCCAGCAAACAGTCCACCCATCAAATCCACATCTCTCCAGTCTAGAGATAAGGATATGGTGCGGGACCGTGTCAAAGGCCTTGCACAAGTCCAGGTAGATGACATCTGTCGCCCTCCCTTGGTCCACCAATGCTGTCACTCCATCATAGAAGGCCACCAGATTGGTCAGACCTGCCCTTGGTGAAGCCGTGCTGGCTGTCTCGCATCACCTCCTCATCTCACATGTGCCTTAGCATCTCCTCCAGGAGGATCCGCTCCATGATCTTTCCAGGCACAGACGTGAGGCTCACCGGCCTGTAGTTCCCCGGGTCTTCCTTTCTCCCTTTCTTAAAAATGGGAGTGATGTTTGCCTTTTTCATGTCAGTGGGGACCTCGGCTGACAGCCATGACTTTTCAAATATGATGGAGAGCAGCTCAGCAACCACATCAGCCAACTCCTTCAAGACCCTGGGATGCATCCCATTCTGCCCCATAGACTTGTAGACCTTCAGTCCCACAGGTGGTCTCGGACTTGCTCCGCTCTTACACTGGGAAGGATTTTGCTCCCCCCATCCCCATATACCAGATACCACCATGCATTCTAGCAGGACCTGAGAGCTAGCCCCTGAATTACCCAAAGGATGAATTATTTCTCCTTGTTTAGGAACACAGATCCCTAGCTGTGGAGAAAACTCATAGAATTCCTCAAATGCGTGTGTGGTCAGACAAGGGCAGAAGCAGGAAAGTCGACAAGACCTTCAATGAGAAAGTGCTTCCTCCTGAGTCTCTTGGAAAAATACTGCATCCAGAGTGTATATTAACTCATCAGCTCTCTGCTCTTCCACATTTCAGTGCCCTCCAGTCCTGTTAAACCCTTGTGACTCAGGGCAGCAATGAAAAGAAAAAGAGTTGAATTTTACCCAACGTGGTAGTGCTAAGCCTCTTGCCAACTAACCAGGCTGGTGCAAAGCCACAAAATTTTGTGTCTGAAACTGAAATGCAGAAATAGAATTATAGGTAATGAAACATCTGAATCCCTCTGTGCAAATGGTGGTTCTTTGACTGCTTCAGAGTGGATGCAATCTGTGAATTAATTGAAGGGTGATGTATAAGAAAGCATAGGACCTGAGCATGATGTAAATGGTATGGAATAAGGGGTGGATGTTGTCATGGTTTTGGCTGGGATAGAGTCAATTTTCTTCGTAGAGGCTTCTATGATGCTATGCTCTGATAGAATTGTGCTGATAACACATTGATGTTTTAATTGTTGCTGAGCAGTACTTATTATTAGTGAATGACTTCTCAGCTTTTCACACTGCCCTGCCAGCGAGGTGCACAAGGAGCTGGGAGGGGGGAGAATCAGGACAGCTGACCCAGACTGACCAAAGGGATAGCCCATACAATACAGCCACATGCTCAGTAATAAAAGCTGGGGGAAAGAAGGAGGAACAGGGGAGGTGTTCAGAGTGATGGCATTTGTCTTCCCAAGAGCCTGTTATGTACTGCTTTCCTGCCTGCTGATGGGAAGGAGTGAACCAATTCCTTGTTTTGCTTCACTAGTGTGTTCTTACAGCTTTAAAAAAAGCCACACAATCAAGAATCAGGTAGTAATTAGAGTCCAGAGATCAGAGGTAAAGTTAAAGGAAGATTAAGATTGTGAAGGAAATGAAACAAAGCAAAGAAAAAGGATCAGTGTGAAATTGGACTGGTGTTGTACCAGGTAGCACGCCTGAGTTGTTGCTTAACATGTTGCAGTGTGGGCTGCTTCCTACCTAATGCCTGTTAAACCAAGAACAGATAGGAAGAGGAGGAAGGGACACATTCAGAGAACAGCCTTCAACTGGAGACAAATTGTATTTGGGGTTTGTACAGTATAATTTCACAGAACAAGTCAGATGTCGTCTTAAACGATCATATAAAAACTCCTACTGTAAATTCAGGTCAGCAGAGCAATAATGATTTATGCACACAGCTATCAGATCCATAGTATTTACTCCAAGTGTAACACAAAGAACATTTTGGCATGCAGTCAACAAAACAGATGGTATCGGGGAAAAGGAGCAAGCTAAAAGCTACATTTTCAACTGGAAACTAATCCTGAGCCCTTGAAGGCCTGATGCCAGGGGGTACTGAAACGAACAGAAGCACCTCTATGTATTACAGATGCATCTCTGAATCAATCTGCTGGTGAATCAGCAAATTGATTATGATAAGAATGGACCATAAAGCAGTCTACATACACAAAAGGATAAGGTAAGCTAGCCTTCTCTGAATAGATGTTGTTTTCTCCACCTTCAGTAGCAAATCAGTCCAAAACATACTCTAAAACACTTCACCATATAACCTGCTGCAGCCTGGAGACGTGTACAGTAGAGGCTCATGCATTATAATTTATAAGAGCCCAGTTTTTCCTGTTTGCTGATAGCCCTGAGTTCTTTGGCTCAGTTGTTTATGAGCAAAGACCAAGCTTGATGCAGAACAGCTATGTGACCCTTGTTCCATTTTCCTAGTAAAACTGTGGAGAGATGGCGGTGGTGAGCATATCCATTCTCATGGTAAGAACACTCATGAGTTAAAGAAACACAAGCCTAGAAAAGTAAAACAAAGAGAAAAGGAATGGCAGAGATGCATTAGGCAACAGCTCCAGCATTCGTGAAAGAAACATATTGACACAAAACAAAGGTATGAGAAACTAATTAAAAAAGGAGAGAATCAGAAGACAGCAGCTCAGCAGCATCACGGATCAGCCTGTTCCAGGGAGCAATGGAGATGAGCCCTTCCCTGTCTGACTGATGACTGCCTTGCCAGAAAAGACAATGCAGTGAGCATATTGATGCCTGATATGCTAGGTCATTACACCTAGCTAGCTGCTGTGTGCATTAGCCAGCAAAGAATTGCTGTGTGCTCTTAAGACGCTGTTTGGAGAGTCAACACTGAAGATGCCTGGAACAAGCAAGCTGGAGCAAAAGAGTTTTTGTCCACCCCAAAAACTGTTCACCCAGCCAAGTCTCTGCAGTAGAAGCAGCCTTCTTCTCTCTGTGCTTTCTACCAGGTGCAATCACCCTTTCCTATGTTCTGGTAGACTGAGGTGCTAGCTATGAAGTAAGCCCAAAGGAGGAGCAGGTGAAGGCATCAAAATTCTGGATCACTACCGCTGTTTTCCTCCTGACACCGCATCTCTCATGCTACTGTTCTGGTGTAGTTTGAAAAGGTGAGTGTTTCCATGGCCCAAAAGCTTGCTGAAAAGTAAATAAAACTCCTTGGGTCTGACACAGCTAGACTGCCTCCAACTTTTTCCTTTTGGGGTCAAATCTAATAATCTGTAGCTGATTGCAAAAATCTGAGGAAATACAAATCATGTTGTTTGAGAAAAATAACTGCTACGATGACACACGAATATATAGCAATACCTAGAAATCTCAAAGTGAGCACAGAAATCTAATAGGCACATAATAAAAAACACTGAGATTTCAGATGGTTAGAAGTCAACTGTAACATTAATATTGAAACATGGGTAGCAAAAATTATATTAAAAGCCCTCATATTTCTTTTTATTTTATACTAGAATAAAAGTGCCAAAGCTTATACAAAGAAAAACTATCTTTTCAGTCAAGATTTACAGATCGCCACCTGGCTTTTAATTTATCTTCTTTCTCTAATTAACAGGCTGTGTCACTGAAAGAGAAGAACATTAATGACACGAGACAACAGTGTCATCTCCTACTACAGAATAAATCTTGAAGAAAGAAAAATATCAAAGCAATTGTTTAAAATAAATCAAAAGCCTTGGCCAAGCTGGCTGTCTGCATGGCAGATATTTATTTCCTCATGCAGTTCTTACAGAGTGACAATAACTGGCACCAAGTGGTTAAAAATAAATTAAGAAAGATACTTCCAGCAAAAGAAGCAAATAATACTATTCAATATTTTCATGCTGGTTAAGGTAAAAATAGTCTCTTGAGCAGAGGGAGCACAAAAAGGAGATTGTTTAAATCACACTGTTCAGCTGTGAATTCTATCCTCAGTTAATGCTACTGTCAATTAAATATATATAACTATTTCATTTTTATTTCATTTCATATTTTATCTTCTTCAGGAAACACACTATATCATTTTCAAGTGCCAGTCATATTCAGAAGCATTTATTCTCAGGCTCAGAGTGCTCAGCAGTTTTTGGGCTGCAGCTGGAGCCATTTTAGACATGATCCCCCAGTCACTATGACCGCTATAGAGCATTAGGTAGTGATAATATTTCCACACACAAAGATCTTCTGATCTGAGGCCCAAACCTATGGGCTAAGCAGCACTTTGGAATAACTCCAAGCTCCTGTTCTTACCCAGAGGCACTGAACTCACCAAATTCAGACATTTTCTGACTTAGAGATGGCTCCTGCTGCAGGCATCATTGCCCCAACCTGGACCTACTGGCAAGCTTGCATTTTCAGTGCTCAGCAGAACCAGCTACCAAACAAGCATTCACATGCTTTTAAAGTTCAGTGTATTTGGATAAGCAAAGGCTTCATTTTTAACCTTTGCATTAGTAATTAAAGGAATCCTGCAGTCTGCTCTGCTAAAAATGTAATTTCTATTGACATAAACTCTATTTTTGAGGGGAACTAAAGGCAATAGCAAGTGCAATAATAGCAAATATGGCCATGTAGTTATTCTCAGGCTAAAGCTAAGGAAGGACTGCAAAGTTTAGCAAAGGTCATAGATCTCCCACAGCATACATTTATGGTTTCCAAGGTAAGGCCAGAGGGAGCAACATAATCATCTATTCTGAGCTACTCCATGACAACTTTAGACCCTTTCACTCAGTGCAGCAGGGACGATTCTTCTTCCTTAGTATGTTCCTACATTTAAAGTTCTTTAAACTGTGGCTGAACGAGGTCAAATATGTTAGGAAGATATATGATGCTCACTCTATTTAAGATTGCATCTGGGCCAGCCAAGACATATTTTGCACCTAATGTTTTATACAAAGAGCTTAATTAAATAAATGATCATGATCCTTTCCTCTCAGTTTGTGTGATGGTTTTTAGGAACAATAAATATAGATCAGCATCTTCAAGCAACAGTACAAAAGTTCAGCTTCATTGTTGCAAGACCTTGTCCTGTCTTTGACTTAAAGATCATCTGCTCTGCTAGAGCAGAATGAGGCTTCTGATTTTTCCACTCTCAGTACCCAGTATCTCTTGCAACAGAGAGAATCTTTGCTGCCTGTGGCATCTTTCTTCCCACTGTACAGAGTCTGGGTACCAAAAGAAACACAGGACAACACTTCCAGAAATTGAACCAAATGTCCTGGAAAAGGAATTTATAGAATCATAGAATAGTTTGGGTATGTTTGTGATCCTTGTGTTTAATTATTGCTGTTGTTGCTTTCCTTGATTTTTTCCAGGCAGGCTTTACAGGATTATGATAAAATCATGTTCCAAAGAAAAACAAACAAAAACCTCTTTTAGTAAATGCTTGTTCTTAGAGGGCAAGAAAGTGCATTTTAGAATTTTTTGTTTTTTAAAACTTCTACCAAGGTAGAAGAGTTAAAATAAAAGTTTAAGTTAAATAAAACTTCTTGTTCGTATGAAGCATTACAACCAACTGTTTGATAATACGGTATTTTGCTGAGTATTCAGAACGTGCTTTCAAATATGTGAATCAAAGGTGATGTATGCAGGAAAAAAACTGAAGAACTGGGGCTCGGCCACCCCACCTTTGCCATGGAAAGGAGGATGCAGGAGGAGAGGTAATTGGAAGAGCAACAGGAAAGCACAGCACAGAGCTGTCAGCCTGGAGTCTAAGTGACAAGCGACCAGCTACCACATATATCACACCGGGTCTACTTCAAAAAACTTGCAGCACCTGACAAGGACTGATGAAATATTTCCAAAATATGAAATATGAATCAAACTCATACAATAAATGACATCTGGAATGTAAGTAAATGCTCAGCACACAGATTAAATAGCTTAAAGAAAAGTGTGACAAACAAAAGCAGACAATAGGAAAATAAATTCTATAATATACAGGGACATGATTAAATGCATGTAATGGGACCTGCACTATACCCCCTATATTCCAGCTGCATCTCACAGCATCTTGGCTAACCATGGATGTATGGGCTTGGTGTGTGCTGCATAGAGAGGCTTGTGAGACAAATCTGCTGCTAGAATTGAGATCTGTGGTTAAAGGTAACTAGGTCAGGGTACCCAGAGAGAGACATGGAGCAGTCAGTATTGTCACCGGGTCAGGTACTGGCCAGTATCATTAGAATAGTCAAGGTAATGTCAGGATCCCTGTAGGGCTAGAGATGGCCAGGAAAAAAGTTAGAGCTAGAAAGAAGCTACAAGTACTCTGCTGGTATTTTCTCACAGCAGCACCCGCTGCAGTTACAAGGCTCAGGTATATGAGCACCCCACCATCTTCAGTGCTATAGAATCACTGTCCATCTGTGGCACAGTTGTCCATTTTTATTATGTGAAATCACACCCAGAGGCCGTGAGTGACATGCCAGAGGGAATGAAGGAAGCCCAAAACAGAGAAAGAAGTCAAATATTCATTTTCTGGGTGCATAGACTTTTTCTGACAGCACTGTTCCATCCTTCGTATGAAAGTCCTTTGAAAGTAGAAAACCATCAGTGGACATACAAACAGAAGAGATTTAATTTGATCATGAAGCTGGCATGCAGTCTTACAACTGAAATTCCTGTGTTTTCTTTTTCCTCTTGACTTTCTATTTCTTTTGTTCACCCTGTTTTTGATGTGCACTATTGCAGAGGAACTGCTGACAGTCACTGCTTCAGATGTGGGACTATATCACAGCAGGATTAGCTAAATCACAAAGGCAGAGCATATACAGCGTCAACCCCCTTCCTATTTGCATCCCAGAGGCAGATGGCAATAAGAAATGAGTTTTCTCATATTGTTAAAGCTTGTGCTCTTTCACCTGTGAGAAGGACTTTTGCCTTGGTTCAAAAAAGGAACAGATTTTTACAATTACAATGGAAAAGATGAATAGGCTCTACATCAAGGTGACTAGTACGTTCTGTAAGTTTGCTAGAAGCATGTTTTTTAAAAAAAAAAAANTTTTTAAAAAAATGTCTTTTAAAAAAAAAAAAAAAAACTGTCAAGAACTACTTCTTTTTGCTTATACCCTTCTGATTAGACATGTAGATTATTATTCTTGCAACATGAATACATAATAACACAATCCCATGTTAGAGATGCTCTTTATCCCACACTCAGACAGAGGCCCCATGATATTACCAAATACTAAACTGGTGCATAATCCATTTCTGAATTTGAGGCTCTCACAGAATTACTAACTATAATAAAACACTGTACACAATGCAGCCATGACTACCTTTAACGAGATCTTTTAAATATTTCAGAGAAGAAAGTCCTGTCAAAATGATGCAACTAAATAGTTGGGCAAGAACAACTCAGAGATTAATAACAGTAATAATAAAGATAACGTATTTACAAGGATTTCTCCTTAGAAAGATACTTCTTTGGGGAGATAGGGTCTATTGCATGCAAGCTTTTAGTGTGAAGATGAGGTGAAAACCACTGAGACAAATACTACAGCTGGATTACATCAAAGGGCCACGAATGAAAAGCCGTTCTTAGTTTTACTGCAGATAGAGCCATATAAGATTCTTTCTACTTTCAAGTACAATGCAATGAATAACCATAGAAAACTGTGTCCTGCTAAGCTCTATCCTGACTGCAGCTGCTGTGGCACAAGTGCCTCCCAGATATCTTCCTTCTGATACGGCCTGGACCTCAACTGTAAACCACAACCTCCCCCTCCTCAGCCATCGGATGTTAAAACCTTTTCCTCCCTCAGACAGAGGGGAGAAAAACTTACCTCTTCCCACATAAGCCTGGATTTGAGTTCTGAATGGCTGACAAGGGCCATTAAGTCTCTCAAGCCATTCTGCATTTTCTTTCATATTAATTTTTCTCCACAGCCACTCTGAAGGATGCCCCATGAGATTCATTGGGATTTAATCACAAAAAAATAAATGGTCAAGTGCAATCTCTACCTTTTTAGCTAATTTGTTTCATTAACATATTGGTTAATAATTGGTTTTCTTTTACTGTACATCATATCGATTATGCATTAAATCTTCAGAACAGTAATGGAAATATGGACACTGCCTTCCTTTATTGAGATATTTGCTATAAAAGACTGTCTGGAACAGATTAGATAGCCACGTCAAAGCAGTACGAAGGTCAAGCTTCTTAAAAGCACTACTGCCTAAGTAGCTTTTTCTTATTTAAATTCCCCCATCCCCTTAAATAAAAATTAATCCTATAATGGTGCTTTTACCATAGTGATGAATTTCACACAGACTGTTTAACTCATGGTAATTTGTTCACATAATCATCCATAGAAGAAAGTGTTTTAGCTTTGGACTTGCTTTTCTGCCACGATAATTCTATAGTCATTTATTGTTCTTTAAATGAAAGTTGAGCTGCCTTCTTCTCGCTACAGCCTCGACACATGATGGCCATTACGATCATTATGATGAAGTTGTTGTGTACTTCTGCCCTAGCTGACCTCCAGGTCAGGTGGCTGATTAGGGAAGCTACTTTATGCTTATGGAGTATTTCTCGTACATGGTAAATCCTGTCCTTACTTAACCGTCACAGTGCTGTGACTCTGCAGGTGCATAATGCGCTGGTGGGTCATGACTGAGCCTGCTGTTCCATCCAAGATTAAAATTGCCAAGCTACAAAATGTAGACAGCCTAGAACTTAGATTGCTGGTCATCTGATGCACACACGAAAACACATTTCATCTTTAAGATTCACAATAAAGTTATATTTTAGACACTGTCTCACTGTTTTTTTGTTGTTGTTTTATTTTTTTTCCCCACATCTTTTCAAATCACTAACAGTTAGCATCAGTGAAATGTGTAGCTTAGCTGCATTTAACAATTGTTCTATTGAAATCCAAAAGACATTTTGCAATAATGCCATTACTCATTTGCCATTTGTTCTTTTTTGCACTTCACAACATTTGTTATTTTACTTAAATTACAAGACTGCAGAGACAGAGGTCTGAAGTCAAAACTCATTTTTGATGCAGCATGCTTAATCCTTACCACTGGAGAAAAGTCTTTTAAATATAATTCCTTAAAAAAAAAAAAAGTAGGGACAGAAACACAGTATAATTTAACTCTATTTTTAATAGATTGGATGGATAATTCTAAACACTATAGCTGCTTCTAAAAACGATTTCTACAAATAAGCATGGGTATCTTTGTTTTCACTGATCTCTATCCCTTTTCACTGTGTCCTGTTCATCTTTCACTAATTGAGCTCTCATCTTACCATTCAACTCTCAACATTCAGTTGTTCTTAACATGAAGTTTGCACGCAGTCCCAAATTCAGGGTGCACATCACATCACTGAAAGCATTTTTTAATGGGATCCACCTCTTTTCATTTAGTATTTAAATAGGCTGATTTAGTCAGGAATAGAAAAGATGAAAAAATAAAGATTTAGAAAAATTCTTTAAAAGAGAAGGGACCGAAGAGCTTTTAAATCAGTTGAATTTACCTATCACCAAAAAAAAAGTCTGCTTTCCACAGATGCTAGACTTGAACCAAAGAAATGTACTTATGTAGTCCCACAGAAATATTCATCTGTTTTATAACCACGTATCATGTACACCACTGAAATATTTCCATATCCCAGATAGGAAAAAGCAAATCCTAGTCAAGAGGTTTCCAGGGTTTTAAGAACAAACTTTACTGATACTTCACTCCTCCCATCAGTCCAGGGTCTGCCTATCCCAACTCCCTCCGTCATCTTTCCCACAGCAGGTTCCTCTCCTGACCTGTTTCTATACTCCCTAATCTAAGCACCAACTTTTCTCACACTTTAACCTCTTCTCCTCTGAAGCAGGTAGGTGACACCTGAGATGAGCTGGGAGCAGATGAGAGGCATAGAAAGGATTGGCCTATGAGCACCAGCAATTCACACAAATCACTGAACTATACACAAATTAAAACAGTTTGAGCTGATTCTAATTGCGGAGTGACTGGCTGAGCAGAGGAGGTGAGAGGCTCTGTGGGGATACACAGCATAGCTACCATTTTAGCACCATTCCCAGCCTTACCTCTTTTTTGGAGGAGTAAAGGCGACAGCAGTGGTAAGACAGTAAGAGAAAGCCAGCAAAGAGGAAGCTGAGCTCGTGTTTTACCAACAAGTTTTCTTGCCTTGATGATTGGTACACTGGATTAGATGACACACATTAGTGAAGAAAGAGGAAAATTAAGGCCAGGGTAGAAAGACAAATCACCATGACTCTAAATTCTTCCAAAAGCACAAATGCTTTTAACACACATTCAGAGGAATCAGAATATTTTTCTTCGAGTAAGAAAGAGCAATGCTTTAAGTGCTATTTAAGATAGTTTGACTGTACTGAAAATATTTACAACTCCTACGTTAGAGCATATATTAGTTGCCCTTGTAGCTTTGGTGTCCTATAAAATTATTTAATACTGATGGAGCCAAGGATAGCAGATTGTTTTGGAGTTCTAATTAAATACAACCAAAACTAATTTAACAGACTTAATTTTCAGAAAACATCAGGAAGCCTCCCCATCAAAACAAAGTCCCCTTCACAGAGGTTATGCTGGACAAGCAGGAGCTCCAACATCACTGATCACCACCTACGCCTCAGATACTAGTGCCTCACTGTCTCAGCCCATTGGTCCACACCCACTTCCCTCTAACAGACCCCAGCATTTGGCCAGCATGTCTTCCCACCGGCACTCCAACCACTCTAGTCTTGCAGCACCACTGTCACCTTCTCCACCGCTGGCACTAACCCTTCAATGACTTCTGCCAGAGAGGAAAAGGAAAGTATTTTCAGGAAAATATTTTGTGTTGATGTTTCATTTAATTCCTTCCAAGAAACAAGAGTCACTTGGCTTCTATACCTTAAGATTTTTGAAAACTAAAACAAGATTTACTGTCCAACTACAAAACCATCACGAGATATTCTTGAATAATCCTCACTTTATCTGCCCTGATGTTACACTGTGATGTTTTTAATCTATTCTTGGAGAGCACTGAGACAAACACTACATATGGCACTAATTTCAGATTGATGCTAATAAAAACAGAGGAAGTAATATGTGGAGTTTTTCCACTGGCTGCGATTGTGCTGGAGTACGAAATGAATCCTGGTGATGTTGCAGAAGGAGATAGGAATTTAATTTTCTTCTTTCATGATTCATGTCATTTTCTTTGCCTTTAGTATTGCTCCCCTCTTGTGACACCAGAGACAAGCTTAACTGATTTTCTTTATGCCTACTACTTAATGACACGTAAGTACTATTGGCTTTGCTTGGAGAAAGATATCAAATACAAAAAAAAAAA
>VXAV01010390.1:177071-187445 GCA_013399715.1 Alectura lathami
GGATCTCACGCTTAGCAAGCTAAGCAGCTTTCTGACAAGATATACACCTACAGGAGATGTCCCACCTTCAGAAAAAGCACTGTCTGAACAGCACACTGACCCCCGCCCCACAGTCTGGGGGACAAGTTCTGCGAAAGTCACTTTCAGAGTCACAGCTAAGACACAGTTAGCTTCAAGGACCCAACACGAACTGTATTTCAACTTAACTGGAGATATTTTGAATTTATTGTAGCACTTCAGACACATTAAAATCATAGAATATCCTGTGTTGGAAGGGACTCGCGCATCATGGAGTCCAGCCTTACAGGATGATAGGCCCATCGTGACCATATACAGGATCTCTTCAGGACAAAAGGGGGCATACACATTCCCAAATCCTTCCACAACACATTGACTGACTAGATCCACATTTCAAGACACAGACTAGGTGGGTACAATGTAGATCTGCAAACACAACAAAAAGCCCAAACTGCTCCAAAGAAAGAGACAAAACCAGATTTGGGGGCTGTGGCAGAAGAGTTCATTTATCTCCTCAGCTAGAGAGCAAGGTTAAATGGCTTGCTCAGATGTTGGCCTCGACAAGGTGAGCATTCAAGAGAAACTGGAGAGGAGAGAAAGAAGGGAGAAAGCAAATCAGACTGAATTAGTTCTGCCTTCTGTCTGTGTATTTGTTGTACACTCACAATGTACCTGGCTTTGCAGGAGACAGCTTCTCGTGTTAACCAAGAGCCTGTCATCAGGGAGAAGCTCTTGGAGTTTGTGATTTACACTGTGCTTGCAGACTGCAAGAAAAAGCAACTACACTCAACTCCTTTGTATAGGCAACTACTTCCCCAGATTGTGACAGACTTTATATTTGTAATAATATTTTGCCTTCTGCACCACCTTGCATCTCAGCAGGGCAGAACACTTTGCAAACATTTAATTAAGCTTTATGAATTCCCTCCAAGGTTGGCAGAAAAGTGCTTATAATGGCATCAAATATTTAAACTAACTTCCAGGCACAGACATACAGAAAATGATCATTAGGTTAGGGGAAGAAGCGGGACCACAATATGAAAATTTCATTGCCACTTCTCCTGCCTAAGGACTCTCTGACTTTGGAGAGCCTTGGGTAGACAGCAGTATGCCGGGCAGCAGTAGAGCTAACAGCTAGAAAGGAAGGTGAAATTGTGTTATGGCATTCTTCCCAGGATTTCAGGTGACAGAAGTCAGAGAGTCTAGCCATTGGCTTCATTCACAGATGGACAGAAGGGTACGAGATTATTCTGTCTCTGTAAAGAGGCTAAGGACATTGATGGTGTAACAGTACAGTGTGTTCTTTTCTGGTATCCAGAATGGCAGAACAGGAAGGTCAAACCTTTACCCAAATGAGCCAACAAAGCTGGCCACGTAGCTGGGCGCTGACACATTATATGCAATTCTTCCCCTGGGCTGCCATAATCTCCTGGCCCAGCAACTGTCTCACTAAATTACAGACACATGCATCCTCGGAGAAGTGGATGGAGCAAATAAAAGCAAGGAAGTTGACACTGTATGTATGTGTTTTCTGAAGGTTGTTGGTAACCCGCAGACTTGTGGAGGTGGTTTGATGGAAACCCAGGATTTGTCTGTTCAAAGTGAGTTTCTGAACACCTTTGGTGGATATGTTTACATTTGCTGAATTCCATTGACATGATGTCAGAGCTGGCAGTTTAGTAGGTGGCAAAGCATCTCCTAATTGATGCTTAAACTTTGCTCTGAGTCTGAGCTCAGTCCAAACTTTTCAGTCATACTACCCAAGATACTTCTTCATCACATACTACATTATGCGGCATCATTTTCCCTTCTGTGTAGACTAGCTGCTGTAACATAGGGCATACATGAAATTAGTAAGATTTTATACAGATATGGATGAGCTAAGTGTTACCTGAATGCTGGATTTAGATAATCAAAGAACTCCCACTGTGAAGCAATCCTTTAATTGCTGTGATCTTAATTCCCCTGTCTCAGCTTTCCTACCTAACCAGCCATGCAGCAGAGTCTGAAGGAGAGGTCAGATGTTGAAGGATCACTGAGTGCCCTCCGTACTGCTACACTGATGCAGACTGCTTAAGCATCTTACTCATTTCTTTAATTTATCCTCTTTTTACCCCTTAAGTTTTGACTGGAGTAAGAGCAGAGGGAACAATAAGGCCAAAGCGGAAAGGAACACCTACCAGATAATAACTGGCATAAAATGCATCCATCTGAGCCAAGCTGGATTTCACTAAATCATTTAATCCATCTCTCCCAAGCCTTCTGGATGCGTATGCAATCAGGACATTTTAATCAATCATTATTCAACAGATTGAAAGACCTCTTAAAGAAATAATTACTGCAGAATTTGATGCATCTTTAGGATTGTTTTGTCTGTGCTTAGAGAAGAATGTTGTTGGAGCTATAAAATATCTCTACCTCTGCTACAAACACACTTGCATTAGTAGGATGCACTGCAAGTAATTTGTCTAATGTGCTGCATTTGGAGAAGACCAGCAAGAGCCAGGTAAAAAGCCACAAGATTAGATTTTCTGTCATTTCTTAAAAGCCCCACTCTGCTTCATCTTGTCCATATTTTGCAAATGTCTATGCTGACATTTCTAAATAAGATTTATGATGGCTTGCTGAATACAGGAGAGAAGATTGCTTAAAATAACCATCAAGCACTTAGCATCGCCTAGCTTTCCAGAGACCAAGAGGCTTTTTATTGCGACTAAGGACCTAAAACACCTTTGAATTTCAAAGTATTTAAAACTCAAATACCCTTTTCAACAGTATCATGTCTAAAGGCCTCAAATATGCTGCCTAGAGACAGAGACTGCAACTATAACCAGACCTCTTGTATAACTGTGTACCTGATTTAAATTTGTTCAAAGGCTTTGTGGAAAACACTGCCTTAGTGAACATACCACTGTATGTTCAGCATGTTCATACCACAGTATGTTCAGCAATGCAGCAACTGAAGTGCTTTCTACTGGAAATACTTGTATATATACACCACCACACATAACAATAAAGGTTCAAAGAATAAACACCCACTCCTGAAAATATTTTGCGTTGTATTACTGAAAGAAAACACAGTTCTTTTTCCTTTGTTTACTCTTGAGAAGCAATGCAGGGAATCCTACTCTATGAGAACTCTTCATACTGCAGAGTACAACCCACTGGCAGGTAAAGATGAACAACAGCTCATTCCATTCCTGCATCATTGTACATCTTTAAGATAATTGCTGGTGTAAAGATGAGTAGGATGAGCTGTTCAGCAGAACACAACTTTCTCTGGAAATAATTCCCAGGAAATATAAATAGTCAGGTGTCCACTACCTGAAGCTAGGACCAGAAGAGATGTCAAGATGCTCTATAGAAGCAATTAGTATGACAGTTTAGACCTGTTTCTCTTCCTGTGCATATGACTGTCTCTAGGAATTAGGGGCCATTTTGGATGTGTGGGAATACCAACAGCAGGTCCTAGAAGATTTAAGAGCAACCTGCCAAATTCATGGGAAATTCTCAACTCATTTTTGCAGATCTGAAAGATTCAGGATGGTCAGGGACTTCCTAGGTCCACGTGTTATGGATGATGTTTCCCTCAGCATTTCCAAGGGATCCAGTACCCTGATGAAACCAAGAAGGAACCACAGGGACAATTGCCAAATGCACCATCCCTTTAGCAGGCAAAGCTGCCCTTATTTCCAACAGAAATTCAGGCTAGCAAAACTTTGAGTGTAACTCCAACAGCAACAATCACCAGCAACTGAAACCAGCCCAGTGCCGATCCTCCCTTTTCCATCTGTGAAATCATCCATAGCCACAGTGCTCTGAGCATGGCCAACAGATATTGCAGAAGTGTTATCTCTCACCACTACCAAACTCTACATTCCTGCATGGAGGTATCACAGATCAGGTGGTACCACAGCAGTGCTAAGCCCTACCACATAATTTGCCTTGTGGCAAGCAGGGAACAGCCCATCCCACTGCTCTGCCACCAGGGCACAACGCTGCCTCCATCAGTGCAGGTTCCCAGGGCCGCCTGGTGATGTAAGATGGTGGTTCTCGGGTCATCAAAAGGAGGACTGAAATATTTGGGGAAATGTTTGAAAGAAAACTCTAGGAGGCAAGAAAGGAAAGGAAAAGCCTTTGGGCATTGGAGAACCTCTTCTCTTTACAATCGACGACAGTTTTGCTGGCATCCCACACCACCTAATCCATTAACATGGATGAAAATTCATACAGAAAAAGAAAGCAAAGAGTTTTCACCAAGCAGCTAAAACTCAAAGCATAACCCCCTGCTCCTGGAAAGATTAATTGACTTGGAGAGATATGAGAATTTGCACTGACAAATTACAGTCACTCAAAGACATTTTAATTTGCCTAGAGCTGGCAGGGGTAAAAAAAAAAAAAAAAAAAAAAAAAAAAAAAAAAANAAAAAAAAGAAATGAAATAAGCAGACATAGGGACAAACAGTCCTTTCAGGGCATCAGCCAGAAATAGGTTTCTTGTAATCTTTATATCCCACAGAAGTAAAATAAATCTGAGGGACGGCAGACGGGACACAGCAACTACCCTACCATAGGTTCATTTTCTTTCTGCACTGTCTGAAATAGTGTTGTGAGGGCTTGATGTCACCTATCAGCTCCTCCTACACATACCTCCTGGAAAAGTGCCCAAACAGAAATCTACATCCCTTCAAATTGCATGCAACTTGTCTGATGGAGCAGCATCAGGTAGCCTCCTTGGTTTCAGGCAAAAGGAAGTTGCACAGGCAATGCTGAAAGAAGCAGGGTCATCATGAAGGTCTGAGTGTTTGAGGCTGTGGAAGGGAAAGCAAGGGATGAAGTGAGGGAGGATTCATGAATACTCAGAGAAATGCTGGTGTGAGTGTCAGGGCAAATGTGCCCAGAGGGTGGTTGGAAGGTTGAGGGACAAGTCAGAGTGAAAGCCACGCTTGCAAGCTGTTCATAAAAATTTTGTCAATTCTCTCTTACTCCCTTTTAAGTGGGCTGACAGCTTGAGGCCAGTGCAGCAGACACCAGTAGCCAAACCTGTTTTGCTGTACAACTGCAAGACAAATCCCTTCTGAAGGACAAGTAGACTGCTGTGTGCATTTAAGACTTCTGACCCTAGAGGTCTGAAAGTTTCCTACAACACACAAACACAATTTTACAAATGCATTACATTGCAATTCAGCATTTCTAATGTTAGCTGGGGCTCCATACTTTTTGGTACGTGGTACTAGATCTGGAATCACCTCAGAAAGAAACCATGGAGTTATTCAGGGTTTCTCTTGGATGCCTCATAATGAGAAGCTGGATGTTTTTTCCTCCATGCACCATGTGGTCAGTGCTATGTGACCTAGCAAATGGTAGATCAGGTTCCTGGTGATGGCAACACAAATTTCTTCCCTCATAAAACTGAAGCCTTTCTGCACACTTCTCAGCCATGCCATAAATCCCTCTTCACACTAATTTATTCCACTGTGTCCTGTCAATTCATGTGAAGACAGCTTCATAAAAGAACGTGCAACCACCCTTATGCTCTGCAACTGCATAAGAAAGATTTAGTGTAAACAGGAATGAGGTCTGAAGGGATAGGACCAGTGGGAAGTCTCGTTCTGTGACTAAATTAATTTGACAGCCACTCTGAAACTTGTCCTTTCTAGCAAAATGATGAGGTAACCTGAAAGTCTCCATGACAACACAGCCAGGCCTTGTGCTACAAGATGCTTATGCAAGAAAATGTCTAAAAAGTGCAGTAGTGCAGTGCCTGGGGAAGGCCTTCCAAAAACCAAAAAAAAACCCACCACCACCAGGATTTCAGCTGCTTCCCTCACCTTGTTCACTTATATTTATCTTATGAAATCTGAGATATTCAAGACAAAATACATTTTTACAGTCTTACCTAATTATATCATTGCTTGTTATTTTTGATTAAAAAAGGCATGCCTAGAGATCTCAAATAACATGAAAATCTGACACATTTTCCTTTGTTTGAAGTGCTAAAACCTTGTGGCTTAATAAACTCCAGCGTTTCTAGCAGAACTGTTCCAGGTTTTAGTAACCGTAAGAGTGTACAGCAGCAGCAAACATTAAAACCACTTTTCTCACAGTGCTGTCTAAATTATAAGCTATCAAATTCCCATCGAATATGGTTTATTACAAGGTTTTCCTATGGAAAGAAATAAAACAATTTTACATCACACAAGCTCTCACACATGGTGGTATTCTGTTACCTAAATGGAGATGTCTGATGCCATTGAGAAACCTCAGCCTTTCCCATTCCAGAAAAGACCAGCGCTCCTGCAGGTCTTGTGTCACATCTGCCAGCTCTTTGTGAGCAATTCAGACACCAGAGCATAACACCCAAGTGAAGGGACTGAAAGCAACCAGTACTGGCACCATCAGAGTCAACAGCCTTCACGATGACCAGAATTCCACCCCAGAGACCTATCTGGTGCATATCCAGATAAAAATAATTTCATTTAAAATAATAACTACCATAGAATGGTTTGGGTTGGAAGGGACCTTAAAGATCACCTAGGTCCAGCCCCCCTGCCATGGGCTGGGACACCACCCACTAGACCAGGTTGCTCAGAGCCCCATCCAGCCTGGCCTTGAAAACTTCCAGGGAGGGGGCATCCACAGCCTCTCTGGGCAACCTGTCCCAGTGTCTCCCAGTGTAAAGAATTCCTTCCTAATATCTAGCCTAGATTTCCCCTCTTCCATTTTGTGGCCATTACCCTTCATCCTGTTGCTACATGCCCTTCTAAAGAGTTCCTCCCCAAGTCCTTAGTTTAGACCCCATCTCCAGGAACAGCTTAGACATTTCTAATTTCAAGGTCCACTGGTTTCAGTGGTACCATGAAGTGGCACTGAAGGTCAGAACTAAGCTCACCAGAGAAAAAAGCAGGGTCTTGAAGCAGCCCACTTGCATGGGGGCTGGTAGAGGTTCCCAGCCAAGCCTTGGTTTCCACTAGCATCACGGAAACACAGGTGGATCAGAGTATTAAAAGATGTCTTATTAAGTTAACGTGTATGGAGAATTAGCCTGCAAACAAATAAGCCAAACAGGGATTATATAAGACTTAATATAATCTTTTATCAGAGCTGAGGAGTCCCTAATTAAACTAACTATGGAAAATACTACATAATGAGCCTGTAAATAAATACCAGCAGGAGAGACAGCAGAGCTATAAAACACCTGCCAGGGAAGGTCTGAACTCCAGAGGAGTGTTAAGAAGAGCAAAACAAATATCAGAACTACTAGAGCACGCCAGCCCACCTCAGTAAAAGAACTTCCAAAGGTGAAACACACAAACACCCAGGAACACACGGACAGCCTTTAACCTTCCGTCGCTAGCACCTCCATCTCTTTGGTAATTTCAGCGGAGATCAACATTAGTAAACATTCAAAACATGCAACAGTGCATATGTCTTTTGAAGTTTCTCCTTTCACACGCTACATTTTACTGTGTTAACACCAAAGCAAGTTCTGCCCAGTATTGCCTTTGATTAGAAGGGTGTGTGCAATTTCTTGCCAAGTTGGGGCAACCACGATGATGAATATTTAAGGAACTACGGCAAAAGCTACTTGAGTTCATGGCAGAAAGGAGGCCATCCAGAATAAGTGAACCACTGCACTCCAGTCGAGCCAGGTAAATGGTATGCAAAAGCTCTGGGGGAGGCCAAGACTTCACACTGAGTCAAACAGGATGTGAAGTTTAGTCATTCTGCTCCAGGGAAAGGTAGGCATCTGCTTTCCATGGGAGCAGGGCTGATCTTTTACTGGTGGAACACCCCTCCACAATAAAACACAGTATTTTAATGGTGTGTTACAGACGCCACCCACCCCTCTGCCCACATCCTGTTACTTTGTAAGCTCTGCCAAGAAAACCATCCCATACAATAAGCAAAATGCCTGTCCACAATGTTTGTCCCTTCTGAACAGGCTTTTGCCTTGCTTTCAGGACATGTGCAGCATGGTTTCCTAATATCACTCCAGGAAATTCAAATAAGGCACATATTAGGAAATAAAAGAACACCCACAAACACCCGTGGCTGGATGTTTAGACCTCACTTGTGCCTTCAGTGGTTCCCTCCTCCTCAGGATGCTGACGCCACCCAAGCCCTCTGCTGGGAGGACTTCACCTCTTTCAAACACTCCTTGGTGGTACTCAGACAGAAAGAGCCTATGAACAATTCATTTCATTTCACCTGATCTGCAACCAGTTCCATAAAACTTTTTGCAGTACAACCATACATTGTAGCTACATCATGCAGGAACAACTGAAGGTACAATCTCCCCTGTTGCCTACAGCTTTCTAAACAGATCCCTCCTCCTTCAATGCTGACCAGCTTTTCTCAAAGGGATGGTGCCCAAAAGTAATTGCATCTTAGATCTTCTATTTCCAGCTTGCTTTAAAACTCTTTTTTGTCTTTAAAAGAAAACCACATTTCCTCTTTTCTCCTGCCTAATAGTCAAACTTGTCTGAACAACTGAATCTGTTAATTGACCCAAATTAAAATGTCCTAAGTACAGAAGACTGCATCATGACTGCATCAAGTTTTAAATAGTAAGACTAGGAAAAAAAAAAAAAAAACCAACCCTCCTTTCTTCTACTATCTGGAATAGCTTCTGCTGCTCTAAAAGCAGCATATATATAGTGTTTTGGTTGTTTTCTTCTTTTTAGTCCAGGAAAAAAGAATAGTCTCCTTCTAGAAAGCTTAATTTAATTTCTACGATTAGCCTAATACGTCTGCCTACTAGTCCATAACTTACAGGAGAACTTTGCGCAAGCCACTGAGCCGCAAAGCCAAACTGGGGATCAGCAAGTAAACAAACAGATTACTCTTCTCATTTTGTTTGAATAATTTGTTTCAACGCAGCTTTTACTACATCACACACCATTACGGGTGCTAATATATCAAGATTCTCAAGGAAAGCTCAGAGGCTAGCAGTGAAGTTTCCATGTTCATCACAGCAGAAATAATCTTTGGGAACCTCATGCAATTTAGATTTATTTTGTCAATAATTACCTTGAACTATTACTTTTGCCTCAAACAGATAACTGAAACAATACAATAGAGAAGACAATAATGCTAATGAAGTTACGGTTTTTATGGTATTTCACTTCCCCTACAGCTGGTTTTTGACAGCTGATCTTGACACTTCATTCTAACAGGAGTATTCAATGCATATCAACTACAGGAAGAAGATAACCAAGTCTTGCACAATAATGAACTAATATTGACAGACAGCTATGAGATTTCAAGTCTCTCTTTGTAAAGAGAAAAATACTGATCTGTAACATCTATTTCCAACTATTACTGTGCACCATTATCCTATTCCAATGCAAAATAACTTTTTTTTTCCTTTCTTACCAAGTCTGCTTTTCTCCATCTTCATTCTTGCTTAGTGCAAATAACTTACCTGTTTCAGCTAGCTGTCTCTTCTGAGTGGTATCTTCTTAAAATAAAGATATATGCCTTAGAAGGCAGAGTGTTTATAGGAGAAGATCCGCCACAGCCTACGTTAAGTGGTGGGAAGGACTAAGATCCCAAACATGTAAATACATATTCATCTACACCCACTGCATCACTGACGGGGTTACATGAGCTTGTCTCACTGCAAATGGTGGCTGATGCCAAAGCATATAACTTGTTCGTACAGTATTGAGTGTTAGTTTGGTTTTGTTTCTTCTGAAAGCAAATGTGTTGTCATAAGGAGCAGTAATCCCGTCAGAGATATAGACATTTAATGTGGTGGTGTTTGCAACAGCAGAGTGATAGAGATAATAGCCAAATAAAATTTTACTTGATTGCTGCAGAGAACTACATTTTGCAATGAGGTTTTACTACAACATATATCTGACCATAGTGGCTGACAGTCTGAGTAAAAGCAGGAAAAATGCCATTCAAGCACTGTTTTCATTTTATCTTTTGTCTGGAACAGAGCTATTTTGTTTTCTGTTTGTATTTCAGGTCTGATGTCTGAGAAACTGAGCCTAAAAACTGAAGCTGGAGTTATAAGTAATTAAGTCTTCTGGAAAAATAACAACAACAGTAATAATCAGGCTTTGTGTTCTGTATAATCGTATTTCCTGCATTTTCACATGCACCATACAGCTATACTGGGTAATAAAACAACTATAAGGCTTGCTTGTTGCACCTGAATACAGAGTAGAGAGCAAGCTGCTGCCTTTCCTAAAGGAAAGGAATGTACCTCTTTTTGCCAGATGAAGTCCTTTCTAACTCAGAAATCTATTTCTGGGCAGAAGTAGCACTGTGGCAACAGGGCTGCATCCACCCTTCTTTTCAGCCCTGAAGCAAGACACGCCTGGCACAGAGTCTAGTCTGAGCG
>VXAV01010390.1:207888-246116 GCA_013399715.1 Alectura lathami
GTTCTCTGTAGCAAGTTTATTCATCAGAATTACAGCTTACTGAGCACAGCTCAAAATTTACTTGCATCATAAAAAAGTAAAATAACACACACACACAAGAAACAGCAGTCCAGAGGGACACGTATATTCCTTTTTTTGAAATCTCGTTGTCATTTTGGACACATTTTCCTTTTGTGCAAAAGTTAGCATGCATCAGTGGATGCTACAAAATCCAGTCTGAAATTCCACTGCCAAGGTTTTATACTGGTTTCACTTTCTTTCATGAACTAATCAGGCAAGGAATGAAAGACAGTCCCAGAAACAATCATGAACAAAAAATACATTCATTTGTGATTTATTTGGTAAATAATCAAATTCAGTAAATAATCAAGAAGATTAAAGAGAAAGCCTGTATTCCTCAAAAATAATGAGATGTGTTTCTGTAGGAAAGATCATTAATGGTCATAAAACATGACCAGTAAAATAGACTAGCTTCTGGAATTAAATATTTAATTGCATGAATGCAACTCAACTTAGACACCTAGCTGATAATATTGGCGAGCTTCATCCTGAAAACTGATCCTTCTCCCTCTGTGTTCATCATTATAGCCAAACATTGCCTAAAACATTGTATGTGCAGCTTTGCAGTACTCTGCTCGTGCAGTTTTCAGTATGGGAGCTTCATCTGACAGTATACTAAATACTGGAGAGAATGTCTTGTATAAGTATTTCGTAGTACTTTAGTACATTGACTGTCCTGCAAAGCTCTTAGGGCTTAAAGCACTCAGAAATAAAATTCCTATTTTGTCTTTAGCAAGGCAGAAATAGAGTTGGAAGGCTGTATGCAGGTGTCTGGATATGTACACTGACGTTTTAGAGTAAAATGAAGATCACAAGAATCGAATCAGTGTTCTTCTCATCCATTATTTTAAAAAATCTGAGTTCCAGAATAATCAGCTCTCCGTAATGACTTTGCACATAGCCAGCACCACTTGCCAGTGAACAGTGTAGAAAAAAAAAAACAGTTATCTGCTGCCAAATATACAATGAATTTATTATGGGATTCCTGCAGAGGCAATTTCTTGTGAAATTTAGAACTTATTCCCAAGTCATACAAATTGCTGGAGGAAGCAAAGTGAGAACACTAACTTCCAGGACAGAAAGATTTCCACCTGTTTTAACATGCTTGACAGGCTTTTCCCTCAATAATAGATTTGTGCTGCTTCTCAGTACAATTCCTGAAGGACTTAAAGAAAAATTTTGAAAAACAGGAGAGTTTGGGCTCATGATGTTTAGTGTATTCATTGGCCGTCCCTCTCCTCCTAAGAGATCTCTTTGAAAGAAATCAAGGTTTCTGAATTCTAACAGTGTATCAAAGTTATTCAGGGAACAATCTGGAAAAGAAGGCAGTATTACTTATGTGCTTCACAGGTTTCTTGCAAACAGAGCAGAATATCAAACATTTCCTTTCTAAATCTCATGCTAAAGGTCAAGTGCAGTAAATCGCTGCAGTTGCACAGAAGTGAGTGGAGCTAAAGCAGTTTTAACTACAGATCTAACTTATATTCTGTATTCGATGATTGATTTGTTGCTTTTTAGTATTACTGAAATGTACTTCATCCCACAGAGATCTTGCAATTCATTCCCAATCTTGTTTAGTTTAAATGTACATATTTGCTCAAAAATGGTCCTCATTCTTTTAATTGCAAAAGAAATGTCATTTTTTGAAAAAGTGCCAGATGAGGGGAAGGAAAGAGAGTCCTATTGCAAGAAATGCAACAAACTGGCCAGGTAAAACCATTGGAAAGGGAGAAACTTGTGCCTTCCTTAACATAACTGTAAGCGTGTGGAGGAGAGAAGCTTTCGAGATGACATGTGGAACCGGCAGCAGAATGGAAGAACAGTGGATGGGAGGGAAGTTGTAGCATGGGCAGAGAGCACAAGGTCCCACATCTCCCAAGCAGCAAGTGAGTGAATGGGGGATAACTTTCTGAGCCATTCCAAGGTAACGTGCAGTGAGGCCAGGGAGAGGATTTTTTCTGAAATGGGCAGTAGCCCTGGGAAACTTCTTGCCAAAGACGTGTAT
This sequence comes from Alectura lathami, assembly GCA_013399715.1. Classification (NCBI taxonomy): domain Eukaryota; kingdom Metazoa; phylum Chordata; class Aves; order Galliformes; family Megapodiidae; genus Alectura; species Alectura lathami. The sequence continues at coordinate 209,954 of VXAV01010390.1, forward strand.
GCAAGAAAACTGCAGGGGCACAAGACCTGGAAGGTAGGTTGATTGGGATTACCTGCTAAGCAGGAAAGCTGCACCAGGCCAAGGCAAGGTCTCCTCAGCCCAAAAACACTCAGAAGCTGGGAAAGCTTTAGTGGGTAGTATTAAACAATTTTTGCCTTGTTCTTATTTTCCTTCTTTTTTTTCTTTTTTTTTTTTCTTTTTTTTTTTTTTTTTTTTTGGCTATAATTGGAGAGACAATACTGTGGAGGTGGTGCAAGATAACCCTTGGTCTGAACTAGGAGGGCTCTTCTGGGGCCAAGCAGGCAGGGCTAATAAAGGATGAAAAGAAACTACCTCAGAGGGTACTACCGTGTGCAGTATGTTGTGATCCCAGAAGCCACTGAAAGATTAATGGGAAAACAACAAATCTCAAACAAAGAATCTCATAGCCAGTACAGAGCTATGTTCAAAAAACAATTTTCATCCTTTCTTTCTCACTCTGAGCCTTCTCAAGTTTTAAATGATTAGTGCTCTTGCTCTGTTGTTGTAATACAACCCAGCTTTTGAGACTCTAATCACTGTTGGCAGTTTTGTGAGGGGTAGTGTTTCCACTCAGGGAAACATAGAAGCAAACCTGTCTCTGAGCTCTGGCCTTCATGCTCAAGGTGCAAACAACAGGCAGCAATTCCAGGCACTATTTCCAGCAGGTTATACTCTCTAGATTGTTTTCTGGGTGTGTAGCCAGGAGAGGTCAAAAATTTCAGCCATATTCACGGACCAGAGAAGTACATGCATAGACTACCATGTAAAGATCTGGGCAATTACCACCCTTCCATAACCTCCAAAACTGTTTTGGCCTCAGTGTTTGAAAACTCATTTTGGACCTCTCTGGCTGTAGATTGAAGTGAGGGGCATGGATCCATAGCTGAGACTGCAGACTTCTCTGCACTGTAGATTAAATCTGATAGGATTGTGTCTTACCACTGTAATAGGTCTCCAGCTGCAGGGTTAAGCCAGGACTTGTTCATTAGTAAACGACTGCTGTAAAGTAAAGAGAAACCCTGCCTTGGGAGCAGTTTGTACCTCAGAGCATTTTATCCAAGCAAATCCCTCTGAAGAAGAATGAGAATCTTTTCTTGGGGTCCCTTGTGTCTCTATTTCCCCTCCAAGAAGCACCAGCAGAGCTGCACAGCACTGGTGCTATGTGAAGGGGCCCCTAGAGGGAATTGGCTTGAGACTGTTTGCCCAATTAGTGCTAGAAACTGACTGCAATTGGTTCTGGTGGTAAGGGAATCAGGCTACCCAGATCCTGAATGATCCTGCAGTTCAGCAGCTCCAGCTCGGAAAATACGTGCTTAACATTATGACCACAGCCATCTTTGTTTTATCCAGGAGATTAGATCCAAACGCCCGTAAGTCTGTCTACACCAACAATGTCTGCATCTTCCCAGCATTGCAGTGTTCTCAGATTTGCTAGTATTGTCTGCTATGATAAAAAATTAAAGGTAAACATCTGATACTTCTGAAATAAAACATTCTTCCTATTTTTTGTTTGTTTTGGGAGAGGGGGTGGTGCAGGTGAAGACTTGTGACTTATGCAACTGAAAAACACATTTCATTTTGAAAACTATTTGGAGAATATTCTATGTGCTGTCCTCTAGAGAGGAAGTTTGTTTTGGTGTAGGATCTTTCCATTAGTCTAACATGCAAGCTCTTTCCAGTGAGAATCTAACTAATTCCAGTAATGCAGGTGTTTGTTTTTCTGTATATTGTCAGTTCGTTATTAACTTTTATTTCTGAAGAAACATCTGAAGGTCTGACATGAATACAATGATACACAGAAATGTCTGTGAAGTGCTCAGAACGTTAAAACAGAGAAAGGAACTGGGGTCTGTATAGGACCTGCTAAATGAGCACACAGAATCCACATGTATGCATACCCCATGGCATCATATCATCCCTTTTACTTTCTTTCCTAGTTTCTTTCAATCAAATCAACAAAAGTTTTCAGGGAAGCTAAAAAAAAGTCCCAGCATGACTCTTTGTAGAATGCACCAGAACTGAGCAAAACTGGTGTCAACCTGCAATATGGCTTATTAGATACTGTAAACATACAAAAATTTAAGGAAAAATAACTTTAACCTTTCAAATAAAAACAATCTAGACGTACAGAGCATCAGTTAAGCTTGTTCCCCACGAGTAATACCATCTAATAAGCGAAGAAATAACCAAGAGTACAGAACTGGAGGGAATAGGCACGGTCATCAAGTCTAACTTCTTGGAAGGGCGGGTAGCCTTTGGGTAGATATCAGTTCAGAAGGAGTCTACAGAGCTCTTGGTCCCATGCAACTCTTTCTGGTTGTGCAAACAATGAAACCACTAAACAGCAGAAAAGGGAGTCAAGGGCATATTCTTGATCTTCATAGTTGAAAGGTTATGGGAATAAGGGATAATTTAGGAGCAAACCACAGTTTCTAATTTTTATTAGTGTCAGTTTTTTATCTGAAAAGAAATCTTTGCAAATGATAACCAGAATCATGCTGTTATTTCTATGTGGATGTTTAGAAATTGCTCAAGTTCAACAGTATTTGACATGGGAAAGCTATGCAGAAGAAATCAGTTTTTCACTGGCAGATACTAAGCCTGTGTGAGCTTACATTTCTATTCTTTCCATGAAGATAACAGACCCAACACAAAGGGTGAACTTCCTAACAGCCAGTGGTAGTGTTGAGAACAAAAAGGAATCTTCTTTTTATCTAGATGAAAAGGAGTTGTCTGGGTTGATCTGAAACAGCCTTTTTACAAGGGTAGATATGGTGCAGAGATCCTCTAGGTGACGAAGCTACCCAGGGAACACAAACAGATGCACACTGGGAGTGATACTGAAGCTCGTTATTCAGGTTCAAAACTACCAGTGTCCTGCTTCTCTCTTAGAAATAGCATTCTGCTCATCCTGTTTTGAGTCTAAGCAATGGGATTAAGAACACCGGTTTGAAAACAGGATGCAAGAACTGAGCAGAGGCCTGCTGAAAAGAGGTACTGGGGGATGACAAGCTGGATGTGAGCCAGCAGTGTGCCCTCACAGCCCAGAAAGCCAACCACATCCTGGGCTGCATCCGAAGAAGTGTGGCCAGCAGGGCAAGGGAGGTGATCCTGCCCCTCTGCTCTGCGCTGGTGAGACCCCACCCGGAGTGCTGCATGCAGACATAGAGTCCTCAGTACAGGAGGGACATGGACCTGTTGGAACGTGTCCAAAGGAGGGCTGCAAAATTGATCCAGGGGAAGGAACACTTCCCTGTGAGGACAGGCTGGAAGAGTTGGGGCTGTTCAGCCTGGAGAAGAGAAGGCTCCAGGGAGACGTGATAACAGCCTTTCAATATCTAAAGGAGAGCTATAAGAGAAGGGGACAGACTCTTTAGCGGGGTCTGTTGTGATAGGACTAGGGGAAATGGTTTCAAATTGAGAGAGGGGAGATTTAGATTCGATATAAGGAAAAAGTTTTTTACGATAAATGTGGTGAAGCACAGGCACGGGTTGACCAGGGAGGTGGTGGATGCCCCATCCCTGGAGACCTTCAAGGTCAGGCTGGACAGGGCTCTGAGCAACCTTCTCTAGCTGTAGATGTCCCAGCTCCCAGCTGACAAGATGAGACCAAGATGAGTTGGATACCTCAGGACTAGTGTCCTTTTCCCCCTCTCAGTGACTGCTTGTTCCCTGAACCATGAGCAGGCCAAAGTACCCTGCATGGGAACCACGTAGGGAAACACGTTGAATGTTTTCCCACAGGCTTTAGGAAATACAAGGGCTGTATTTCCCAAACTGCAAGAACTGCAGCACTCCGCTACCATGAGGCCACCCAAAGCACATCACATCTGGCATGACACAGCATAGACCAAACCAAACCCTTCCAGTGTGGATGTGCTTGTGCTCTGACGAACCTGACTGGAGCTTGTGGTTCCCTGGCAACCCCAAGCCTTTCTGCAGAGGGTGAAGCAACAAGTGACTGTTGCAGTGAAGACAGCTTTTTCACAAAGCACCATGCCTGTTGAAGGCCACAAAGTCATGGTAGCATGTAACCATGTATAGCCCAAGCTAAATTGCAATTTATTTTCTATTTTTTTTTTTGATTGTGTGTGTGTTTTTTTTTTTTTTTTTTTTTTTTTTTTTTCAGTAGGTAGAAGACCTTGTTGCAATTGGTTGTTNCAGTTTAGGGTGGTAGCAGGCAGGAGAGAAGTGCGCAGGAAATTATTCTGACCTATCTTCAAGCTTTCCAAAAATCCTGGAACAAATGCACGTTTCACAAGTACCTGAAAGTCATAAATCATAGCAGCAGCTGCTTCACGTAGCAGCAAGGACAAGTAGCCCACGTGGATTTGTCAGGAGTAAATTGTGTTGAACCGATCTATTCTCCACTTTTAGCAATGTAACAGGCTTTAAGAATAAAGGAAATGTAACTGTCACCAATCTTGCCATTACTAAGGTTTCCAAAATTGTACCATGTGACATTTTCATAAACAAGCTGCTGCAGCATGGTCGAGATGAAACAATGATAGATTGGGTGCAAAGCTGGTTTGATAAAACATTGGAGAGGTTATCGGTGGTGCTTTGTCAGAGTGGAAGGATGTAGGAAGTGGAGTTCAGCCAGGCTTGTTCTGGATCAAGTTCTAACATGCATTTTCATTAATGAATTAGATGACAGAAAAGAGAGCATGGTTATTAAATTTTCAGATGGCATAAAGCTCGGAGGCATTGTAAGTATAGGAGGAGAAGATTCAAACTCAGAATTGTTTTGAAAAATTTTATCACCCATTTAGGGAATAGAAAGCTGCGTTTCAGCAGGGGCAAGTCCAAGGTTACCAACTTAAACTGATACGTGCATGCCAATATCAAAATTTGCTATAGCAGCGCCATAGTGAATCACAGAATCACAGAATCACAGAATGTTAGAGATTGGAAGGGACCTCGAAAGACCATCTAGTCCAATCTCCCTGCCGAAGCAGGAACACCTAGAGCAGATTGCACAGGAACGCATCCAGGCGAGTCAAGCATGGTGCCAGTGTGGACTGCAAGCTGAATTGTGTCACAGTCCTGTGAAAAAAGACAAATCACCACCAAAGCAGTCTGAACAAACAGGTTTTAGCCTTCAAAACATGTAGTAGTCCTTCAGCTGGGCACCATAAAAACTTCAGACACCATATTGCATGTAGTTTTGAAAGACAAGCAGCAATAATCAAAAGGAGAACAGCAACATCAGAGATGTAGAAAATGTAGGAACACAAAGACTGGCAGAGTTGGTGGTTGCTTAATTTTTAAAAGCCTCATAAGAAGTGCTTCAATATGTTTCATGTACATAAAAGGGTTATTGCAAACAGGAATAAAATAATCTGCTAATTCTCTGGGGAATTAAACAAAAAAGATGCTTAAATTGCAGGAAGAAGTTTCAGTTTGAACTTTCCAACTGTAACATTTGCAAAGTAATGGAGAGATTCCTCTTCAAAACATAAATTTATGCTAATGGCCTAACTGCTACTGTGCCAGTATTTATGATGGAAGAGTCATTGCATACTTCTGAGTACAAGCCCTTCAAAACATTGTGCACCAAATGACTGGGTGTAGGATCATTTTGGGAGTCATCTGCAGTGAGCTCCATGCTGGCTCTGTCAGTCTGGTGAAACCCAGTGAATTTCAGTACGAAGACTCAGTGTGGGCTGCTCCATCTGGGCTTTGTTTGTTGCATCAAGCTCTTCCCCACTTGCTATTTTTCTCCTTCCTGAACAGTTCAAGAAAAGTTTGCTTGCATGCAATGAGAATGGAACACATTTTACAGTTTCCTTGGGGTAGCAGAAAAATAAGAAGCTTCTTGACAACCACTGTGATCTTTAACAAACACACACACAAGAAGTCCAGGCCTTGGATGTGGTATTTATTTAAGCACCATTTACTACCTCTCTCTTGGCTCATGGGCAGAACACTCTGAGGAGTTTAAAACCTTTCTTTGCACTGTTTAGAGTGATCGTCATTAGAGATGCTATTTAGGCTGTTATTGCAATTTGATCTGGTGAGTGACAAGGCTTTTGCTCATGACAGATTGCTTTGTTTCTCCTGTGGTACCATTGGTCAAACGCAGAGAACCTTGTTCAGTTGTTCTGATGCCTCTGACAGGGACTGATCGTATGCAATCAATAATTAAACTCACTGACTCCATGGGTTCATGTCAGACCTGAACCTCTTGTACTGAATCAGTGTCAAATCACCAGAAAAATCATAATTTCTCATGGATTTAGCTGGATTGCCAAATTCTGAGATGAGGCAACAAAGCATGGGGGAAAGCAGGAAGACAAATGGCACTGGGTTGGGTCAATTTAGGGGAAATTCATAGAATCATAGAATCATAGAATCATAGAATGGCTTGGGTTGGAAGGGACCTCAAAAGATCATCTAGTTCCAAACCCCCTGCCGTGGACAGGGCTGCCAACCACTAGCTCACTAGATCAAACTGCCCAGGAACCCATCCAGCCTGGCCTTGAACACAGCCAGGGATGGAGCATCCTAGAGAACGAATGGAAAATATCTGAGGACAGATTCTCAAGAGCTGCACACTCAGAAACTAGCCACAAGACTTTTTAAGACTTAGAAAAATGGAAGGTGCTAAACCCCACTCAAAAATAATTCAGAGCCAGTTTTCTGTTCGTGCTTCTAGAAGTCTGCTGCTGATTCCAAAAGAAATGAGGACAGCAACTACTACTTCGATTTTGTTTTACCACCACAGAAACACCAGCACCAAATACAAGAGTCCTCTGGTCAGTGCACCTGACTTGGTGACCTTCAGTTTTTCCAGTGTTGCTCTTAGCCATTGAAAATTAAGAAGCTGAAGTTCATGCAGAGGCAGGGGATTTATTATTTCAGATTTATGGCAGCCAAAGATTGTAGCCATATACTTTCAAAGTCAGAAAAAGTCTTTGTATCCTTCATTTTGCATAAAATAAGGTGGAGTGCTACCATCACATCTTTGGGTGAGCTAGATTGTGGGTTTTACAGACTTCATTTGGTGGAGAATCTGTCATATCCTCAGGTGAACTCTCCAGCATAATAAACACACAGCTTATCTGTAGTCTGAACTTGTCTGGCTGGAGCTACCAGTCTGTGAAGTGTTATGCATTTGTATGTTAAATTAAAGAGCCCTCTGCCCTTATATATATTAATATTCTGAAATTCTATTTGGAGCTTTTTTCACTCACTGCTTTTATATTTCATTACTGTTCTGCTGCAAGCATTCAAAGTTTTCAAATTAAAGTCCTATGCAGTTCCAAAGGACAATGCTTTCCTTTGCCAATGTTTGCAGTATAGTATGGGATGAAGGGAAATGCATGCATAACTCCCATCAATGCTGAATGTCAGCTTCAATAGTCTCCCCCAGACTATGGGGGGTGCAGACCTACCTCTAAGCCTTTTCATCAAGGGCTGATATCCTAGCAGTTTGCTGTTCTCTGATATTAACGCTTAAAGTTTTAATGAGCATGTGGAAATGAGGGTGCTTAGCAACAATACAGATAGTACAACAAATACAAGATAAGCAGCCTGAGATTAGAACTTAATACCATCTTAATGACAACAGCAAGATCTAGTTACTGCTCTGTGTAACTAAGACACTAACACAGATGCCAGAATACTACAACATTTATGCACTAGTAGGGCTTCCATTTTGGGAAATGGGATTTTGGAAGCAGCCAGGGCAAAGGGAGAAGAGGCCTCAGACAGCATGATACAGAGGGAGAACTTCTTCTTGCCACAGAGTATGATGCTCAAGCAGCTTGATAGTAAGGGCAAAGTGCCCTCACATGCACTGATTTCACAAAGTTTCTCTTGATACCTACAGATGGGAGAACTGTAGGCTACTGTAGGCATTTCAGTCCCATACTTGTCCCAAAATGGTCAAGCTTTACAAAGGCAGCATGACTGCGCTTATCGAATGAGGTGGGAGGAATGGGGAAATACCACAGCAAGACCTTGAGCACAAATGAATCAATGATAGAAGCAGGAACAAACCCCAGTCCTTCAATGCCTTTAGTGTTGCTACCTTGGTACACCCTCCGTCTGACCCAACACCAGTTTCAGAACTTGTACAGTCCCTGTCACATTGCGAATCTCCTCTGAAATATAACCAAGTTTCTGATTCTCCAGTCTGCCACAGAAGACACACGTGAGCAAGGCAGCATGGTCCCTTTACTCCTTTCTTTCCTATGTGACATATCTCCCCTCCAAGCCTCTTAAAAATGTTTGCCTGCAGGAAAACGTAGAAACAAGCTTGTGTGACAATATTGCATACCCATTATTCGCATGCATCAATTTATTGCTACATGATATACTACTCCTATACCAAATCTGGTTACTAAATCACCAAGAGGTGGTGTCTGTCTTAAAAGCTCCACAGCACAGAGGTCAGGGGCAAGCACAATGTCAGAGCACTGTACAAATCAGTTCATGCCAACAATATTTGGAGTTGTGTTTTGTTACCCAGTACAACTCAGCATCCATTCAGGTCCCCTGTTCTCATGCTGATCTTTGCTACAAGCAGAAGAAAATGCCTGAAAAATAGACTTAATGGTCCATGTATCCGTGTCTCAAACACTATCTCCCTCTCTCCAGGAACCCTGAAAGGACATGTTCAGATCCCAGCAGGCCTGACTCATCCCTTCTTTCCAGGAAAGACACGAAGCTGCAGCTTTCTGCATACTGGCCAAATGAAAAATAGAAGACAAATGAGAGAAAGGGCAAATAAAAGCACTTAAAAGGGAGTGAGAGGCTTTTCAGGAGGAAACAGAATGAAATGAAACAGAAATATAAGGTCAGAGGTAACAACCACAGAGAAAACACCCAACAAGAGCAAAGGAGAAGTGGGAAGAAAATGCTGATGAAAGACTGAGGGAAGAGAGAGCAAAATGAAACAGAAAGGAGTCTCAGCAAATTTCCTTAATGCAACACTGATGAAGCCTTTTATGATTATAAAGAGGAATTCTCAGAAATGTTTCCGTGCAGGAAGTTTGCATACTCGTATTTCATTATCTCTGAACAATTTCCTGGCTTTGGGGGAGGTGGAAACCTTCTCCTACTACTGCATGCTCTAAAGCTGAGCTACCTCTTTGTATCTGTAAGCTCCATGGAGCAATATCAATGAGGTTAATTGCTCTGTGTAACACTGGAGGGACTGGCACGCTAGCCTCAGATCCATGTTGCTTCCAGGGATCACCACAGCTCTGCACTGAAACAGTTCCTCAGGAGAAGCATGGTAAAATATACATTACGTCCTGCCAAACCAACAGACACATCACTTGCATGGTACCTTCTAGGACCTGGACATAGGCTGCTTCTATTCAAAAGCCTGTTGTGTTGGATGCAAAATTACAAAATACTATTGAAAGTAATGGGCCACTTTAAGCAAATAATAATGGAAAGTAATGAGATTCAGGACCACTTGAAGCAAATCTATACCCAAAAGTCTGTACGGCCTTAAACTCTCCCATAAATCTCAGCCTGCACTAGTTCAAGTCCAGACTCAATAACAGACAGAGTGTGCAAACAGTATGTGTTATTGCTATTTACAGACCACGAGGTGTTTACCTGGCTCTGTCCCCTCAGACTAGATATTGTTCATTTTCTCAGACTGAACATTTGGCTGCAGCATTTCCTGAGATAGATCTATACAACTATAAATAATAAAAAGATTAGAGCTGTCCCCGAAATAAGTTTTGAAAAGTATACACCATCACTCAATACTAGTGTCACAAAAAGACTGCCAGAAAAATCATCTTACAGCAGAGAGGAAGATTTTGGGTTTCACAGAGTGATTTCACCAGACTTTTCCATCTGAAACACATTCTGTTCATGAAGAAGATTTGCACAGCATAAATCCGCGTCAGTGATCTCTGGAGGATTAACACCAGTTGCCTATTCTCTCTGTGCCCTGTGAAATGACAAGAAATACTCTCTGATCTCCTCAGGACCTCTGCAGCAGACTTCAGGGGGAGGACTTTCCAGTGGATTCCCCTCAAAATTGCATGAGCAGTAATTGTACCCCCAGTCCAGGTTGATCAGCTCCCCAAATCTTGCTGGAAGGGACCGCAGATGGTTGTTTCCCAGCCAAAGCGTGTGCAGATTCCTTAAAAGACAGATGTCCTCTGGTAGACTCTCCAGTGAGTTGAAGAGCAGCAGCAACGTTTCCAGTTTCTCCAGCTGCCGAATGCTGGAGGGGACTGCACCTATCTTGTTGTCACTCACGTCCAGGAAGGTGAGGTTCCTCAGCTGGCAGACGGGTGCAGGCAGGTCGGTGAGGCTGTTGTTGGCCAGGTGGAGGCTGTGCAGCCGTTGGAGGGCCCCCATTTCTGGAGGCAGGGAGCTCAGGTGGTTGTTGCTAAGCGTGAGTCTCTCCAAGTGCCTCAAGTTGCCGATTTCAGCAGGGATTTTCTTCAGGTTGTTGGAGTCCATGTAAAGGAGGGTTAGGTTCCTCAAGCGGCTGATCTCTCGGGGAAGCAGCTCCATCCGGTACCTCAGGCAGCTCTCTCGCTCTGGGCTCATCTCCAGGGCCTGCAACTGGTCCAGGCCAAAGACCTGCGCAGGAACCGAAGCCAGCTCTCTGCCTGAAATCTTCACTTTTTTCTTCCCTTCATATTTGGGATCGTGCTCTGTGAGGTACCTCCAGAGCAGGTCAGGACCTATGGAGGCACATCTGAAGGAGGCAGCTGTGTTCATTCTCCCGCCAGAAACTGCCTGAACTGAGGCCACAATGGTGACTGACCATTTGTTGTGTGCACTATGAGCAGCCACTGAGGTTCTTGGTTGACCGAGGCCCTCCGTCAGCTTTCCTCTCTACCAGGTACATTAACAACACACGGAGTGTGTTGGGTAAACATGCAGAGTGCTTGGGTTGCTTAGATACATCCCACTGAGCAAACATTTGCCCTTCTCACATGGTCAGGTGTTTCCTTTCCAGTACACAAAACCTATGCTATGGATGTTTCCTCTTGTTTCAGCCAGTGAGTTGGTGGCAATTACCTGCTGGTAGTGAAGGTGTGAAGGTGTTTATAAAGTGAAACCAAGGCTATTCAGCAGTTCCGTTCAAAGCGTTTTTTTTGTTTGCAACTCATTCCTGTTGGGCACACCTGAGGTAGCCTCATCTGTGGAATTCACTTTGGTCAGCCCCAGGGGCTGCAATCAAAGCAGCAAAAAAGATGAAGCACATGGTAAAGGAGGCAAGAAGTTAGGTTCATAGCTGGTGGCCTGGGAGCTAGCAGCCAGGAACAGTACTCGCCCTCTGGACAGTTTGTGCCTTTAACACTAAGCAAACACAACAAAGCATTGTCTTTGAAATCTGAAAGTCCTCCACCCTCTTGCTCAGTATATGAACCTCTGTGTTACAGAGATATAGTCTTTCTGATGCTGAACTTGCTCTGATATATTTTAGAACAATTTTTTTATTCCTCACTGCATAGCTTTGCTACGAGATAAAAAATACCAGTTTTATCCTAAGCCACTCAGAACAGCATGCTGTGTAGAGAGCAGGGCATTTTCTCAGAAGGAGACAATTGTGGGTTTGAAGCCTCTGGCTGAGAAAGCAAGATCTTTTATTTTATCCTCTAATCCATAAGGCTTTCAGATAAAAAATGCTTGGAATGACCATTTCAAATGCTTTTCAAGGAGAAGGGTCTCCACAGTCTCCCACAAGCTATTAAAGGCAGAAAACATTCTCTTGTGTGTTCTGAACAAGTCTACCAGGTCAGGTTTTGTGAAGGGTGGATGCATCAGCTCCAATCCCCCATGCTGCTCAGTTCAGAGTTCCTCAGCCCAGGATGGTGCTGAGCTTGCATTCCAGCATCAGGGAAGTGCATGGTCACACAGATGGGTGAGGAGCATTGGGAGCCCTCTAGTCAGAAGATGCTGACTAGAGGATTTCAGGATCATAGGTCAACCCTTTGAACTAAAACTTTTTTTCGTTGAACTAAAACTTTTTGCTTTCTTTCAGATTAATCTTCAGCATTTGTAAGAGAAAACGATACCAGTTGCCTGGTATCCATCAGTGCTAAGAGGCTGCTTTTGCATTACAAGCGCCTGAGGTGCTGGTGTCTTCCTGATGGGGACTGTGCAAGCTATTGAGCTGGGACTATCACAGCTGAGTGCACAACGGTGTGAGCACATCCTGGGGACACAGAGTGGTTCCTCCTGTTCTTTAGGGTCACTATTAATGTCAATGGGGTCTGAAGGCTATGCTAGCTTCATCAAGAAGAGGTGGATATTTTACATAAAAAAGATTCAACAGAAGAAGTCTAGTAGTTTTTCATAAGTAAGAATGGGTACAATCACTTGGAAATTTATGTATGTATCACAGATGAATATAGCAACAAGGATAAGTGAGATTTTTTTCACTTGCAAGGGAAGGTTACTGACCGGAAATGACAGACCTCACAATTAACCATAACAATAAGACTCCCACAACTCCCATCAAGAAAGTGCTGAAGATGTTACTGCAATGAGAGTAATTCCAGACTTGAACAAAAGCCATCCCCCACATTACTACGGGGAAAGGATGTGTTTCTAAAAATACATTGTCAGCAATGTTTGACCTGTGAAATAATCTAAATAATTGCTGTGTGTGCTGCCTCCTACTTAGACTTCTCTCTCCACACCAAAACCCAAGCCTTTCAGACAGCACATCGTGATGACCGATGTTTTTCTTAGAGAAAGGATTTTCTGATGCTGGGCACAGTTCTCTGTACTGCACTTTTTCCCTTCAGAAGTCTGACTCTGGGCTTTCCTTTACCAAGGTGGCAAGTTCTTTTCTGCTCCACCTTGCAGGACATCCTTCTTCCTGATGCTGATTGCTGGCTCATCAGGAATGTCGGTGTATGATTAATGTCCGTCTGCCATAATGTCCTTCTCCCTTGTGCTTTCTACATACGGTGCATGATCCAAAAAGTAAAATTACAGGAAGGAGCCCACATTTTCAGCACATAAACCCCTTGAGACCCAGCAGGATATTCTCTTTCTCAGTTCTGACAAACTCCAATGAGAATATTGCCAGAATCAACATTGTTGAATCAAGGTACATGATGAATTCAGAAGTTAGCCTGAAAATCTACTTTGTTAAGAAATTTACACTACTGCAGTCTCCTGTTCATAATCTCTTCAGCCTTTTCTAATCAGTTGTTCATATTTCACAAGTCACAACACAAAAATCTGTTTGCAATTTCTAGGTTTAAACGAGATTGATGAAGGTAAGCATTCTCCCTTTTCTTAATTCAACCTCACCAGTACAAGGTGATGAAAGACCTGACTCTGATGGACCCTTATCACCCTAAGAAAAGTGCCAGACTTGTGATGCAGAAGGAAACCAGGTAGCTGATGCAAAGGCTTTCTCCCAGCAGAGCTGGCTTTGCAGGGTCATCAAGGAGGACTCCTCATGGTCTCTGCAGGTTGCTCACCACTGTGCAGGGCTGCAGGCCAGAGCCAGACCCTGCCTTCACCCCCAGGTGTTCTTGTGTTGCTCTTTGTCCCCCTGCCACAAAGCAGCATCCTTTACCCCCAGTAGCACTGAAATCCATCTCACAGAAACAGAAAGAGGTGATAGTGGATTTTTTTCAGACATTTAATGTTTTATTTCCTGTTATTTCCTGGCAAAAGGACAGTACAGGTTTGTGCCATAAACTTGTCCTTCTTACTATGAGTTGCTTGGCTGCCATTCCCATAGAACCCAACACCTCGCCATCTATAACAAGACATTTATCGCCACAGCAACTCAGTGGGAACATGAGTCAGAAAGGGTGGAAGGCAGACACCTACTAGAAACCCTTCTTCCGTCAACACCTAGTTAACCCAGGCAATGAGGCCCACAGTCCTTCAGGGGACTATGCTAGGATGAGCTGCATCTCTACCCAGGCTCCACAGCTCACACGGGAGTCACCTAAATGCTCCGAGAATAGGGTTCAGAAACCTAGACATAAACATCTCACATCATTTGAGATGTTAAACAATCTCCCTCAGAGATACCCACTGCAGAACTAGGATACTCCCAGGTCTTACATGGTATCTGGAAGTCCCCTCTCAGTGTCTCTAGTACCCAACACATTCTTAGATAATGACACCCAGCCATGCACAGGCAACGTCCTGCTCCAGAAGCTGCCAAAAAGCAGTCTGTAGCAGGGCAAGGTCTGGACAGTTTCCACCTTAAAAGATCAAACCTTCAGTAAACTCTATTTTTATTCTTTGAACTTTAATTGTTGCTGATCTGTTTGTTTTTCTTTTTTTTTTTTTTTTTTTTTTTTTTTTTTCCTAATTGCCCAGAATGCAAGAACTGCACTTGTCTACCAGCCAGTTTTGTGCTCAGAGCATAGACAGGCTTAGCTGCTCCTGCATTTTTATTGCGTCTCTGGAAAAACACACACATTTGCTTTAGTCCTGAGCAGCACAATTTTGCTTTGATTACACATTTCTGAATAAACATGTGGAACTAAGTTCAACCTTAGGCAGTTTAATTATCCCATATTAACAAGAGGTGTGAAAAGGACAGCTCAGGAAAGCAACATCACAAGGCTGTAATGAGAGGAGCCTTTCATAAGTAGCAAAGAAGGAAAACAATTTATTCCTTGCTACAGCTCCAAGAAGCTCATTTAAAGCAGTTTATAACACAAATGTAAATTGTTAAATAACGTAGCACAAAAAGCTATTTTTCCAAAAAGAGTCTTTTTTTTTAATTTTAAATTATTTATTTGACAGGCAAAATACATAATGGAATAATGGTTTGTTTGCTAAAACTGAAATAATTTACACAATTTATTATTTTTTTTGAAAAGAACAAACCTCAGCGATATAATAAAAATAATAAAAAGCATGTGTCATTAGCACCTTCTTAATACTTAGGTAACACATTATCTGGCTTCCTAATCCAGTTTTAACAGTATGTCCCCTCTTATCATATGGCCAGCCCCAAAAAAAAAAATCCTACAAAAATACTAGCGGATTTCAGTGAATAAATCACAGACTCATTGAATGGACCTTACTTAATGTACCAAATGCTTTGTTTCCGAGCCAGGAACATTGAGATGCAAGACATCCAGCAAATACACCCTCCTATCTTACCTTTTTTCTGCAGTTTTAGGCACAGCCACATAGAGCTTGCTTTTGGAGGAGGTGACAGCTATAGAAACCTCCTTTTGATGAATATACCCGGAGAAACTGAGTCTTGATCGGGGTCTGCAGCAAGCATCTCATACTACTTTACCAAGCACAAGCAAGATTGTGCTTAATGCTATTTAAATGGCTGTAGAGGAAACGACGATCAAGAAAAAGCAGGGAAATGGCATCCACTGAATTCAGAGCACAAAGGCAGGAATGGACCGAACAGATAACCACAAGCTAGAGAATATGCTAGAGCAAAGGGAGTTAGGCTGCGTCTCCTCTTCAGGGTGCAGTTGCAGAGTTCTAGTTTGTCCCTAGCCCATGCAGATTTTTAATTGCTATCGAAGATGTAGGTGTGCCTCATTTTCCCAAAACAGACTGCTGGCGATGTCTCTAAAAGACTTTTGGATGAAAGGAGTTATCAAACAAACAAACAAACAAAAACTAAACAAGAAAAACAACCAAAATCTAGATTTTGCAAAATGTCCTTCATGTAGATTCTACTGCACCATCTCGGAGGAGTGAAAGACCTGAAACCTGTTTAACAGAACATCATGATGTATTTACCCTTCACATGGTACACTTGGGTGTATTAAAGTCTATGCCATGCATGGCACATACAAACATGATACAGAGTCTGAGGAGTTACCATCAGGACAGGAGTTAATTGTCACATTGATATGGGACAATTAATGTTTGACCTCGATAAAACCTGCTCATTGCCATGGTATTTATTCAAAATGATGTCTTATGTTATGTTGGGAGGTATCTACCTCTTGAGTAGGAAGCCTGTTCTACATCACTACTGGAGGAATGAACTCTCATTCATCCTGGACTAGGGAAAATGATGGTGTTAAATACCTTGTGACCAACATGCTTGCCTAATACCAAAAATATAGCGAGTTGGCGTGAGATGCAGTACAGTAACATATACTATTGAGAGTTACTAAAAAGCACTAAGCTTTTCACTCCATGATATTTTCACTTTGTTTGGTCTTTCAGACCAAGCCAGAAACATAGTAAAATCAAATCAAAGAGTTTATTTGCATAGAAAATAGTAAAAATAGCATCACTGAGATCTACATATGAAATACTTCGTTTAACCCTGGCATGTGAACATGTTATTTAATTTCATTTTTCAGTAAAGCAGAGGCAAATTCTCCTTGCTGCTAGGTGAGGAAAATGACTCTAAAGCTGGCAAATGGTTAGCTCTGGGTTTAGCTCTGGTGCCTGATTCTGGGATGGTTACAGACAGCTGTGGCTTCTGCTTGGCTTAGCCAGCTTGGAAGCACCATGCCATGTGATGAACATGCCAGAAGGGCAGGGAGCCTCATTTCTGTCTCCAAACGACCAGACGAGATTTCCAAACAGATTCAGTGCTTAGTGCCTGTATCATGCTCATTACTCTGATCCCTCAATACAAACTGCTTTGCGCAGAACAGTTTTGGAAATGCAGCTCCTTTGCTGACACATACGTCTGAGGACTGACATATGTGGTGACACAGAGATCCACATGTTTCCGTCAGAGGGTTATACCAAGAAGTGACCGATTATGAATGTTTTCTCAGACTCTGTCCCCTCGTTATTTTCTCAGTGAATTCCCAGCTTGATTTTGGCAATTAGCTGGTAGGGAAAAGGGCATGTGTCTGAGTTTTGGCTTTCACTCTCAAACACAATTTCTTCTGGGTTTCTGAATACCTATTTGTTATGACCTTTTCATCAGAGATCAACCCTCTCCTAGACCAGCCTCTAATCTCTCACCTGCCCTCTAAAACACAATGCTGCCAAGTTATTGTCTTTGTGGCTCATTCAAAACAGTGAAGTTGTGTCACGCTTGGCTTCCTGAGATTTTTAACACCAGAAGATGTTCTGCGCTGCACTGACAGATTTCTTGGGTGAAGCAGTGGTAGGGAGCTGTGTGTGTAATGACAATGCAAAATGGATTTGGCAGCCCTGAGCTGATGGAGGACAGCATTGTGGCTTTTTCAGAGGCATCTCCCTGACAGAAGGAAGATAAGCTCCATCTGATATGAACATACTGACTGTCTGTCTACTTAAGTTCTTGCACAAGGAGCAGTGAAAATATTTTTTTGTTGTTGTTTCTTCAGGTCTTACTGTAAGCTCCCACACAGTCCATAAAAATTGGCTTTTCTAGAATTCAGGTTAATTTATGGGCAGAAGAACATTAAATTTTAAAGGAATCTTCTACCTATCTGTCCATTGTGAGCAGAACGTATTGGAGATCTCTTCCCCAGCTTTGGCATGGCCTTGCCTTCCTCCCCTCCGTGTGGATGGCAGCTAGCACCACAATCTTGTGATCACCCTGAGTCTCATGGTTAATGCCCCAGGCTGCACAGTGCAGTGATTTCAGTTTCAAGGGTGAGGAGTAAAGCTTTGGAAAGGACTGACCACACAGATGAAAAAAACTTTTGGTATCAGAACGGTTTTGCATAAACAGATACAAAATGCATCAGTGTTGTATGCTCTTCAGAAGAGAAAAAAGAAACACATATTTAATGTTTTAATATGCCCTGATGTTAGAGAAAACAGGAACAAATTCACATATCACATCAAAGATAATAATAATAATAATTATAATTATAATTCATAAAAATAATCTGACCGACCGGCAGCATTTGTTGGCTTTAGAAGGCCTCCCGTGAAAGAAACACAGTTGAAGACATCTGGGAACTCTTGGCAGGCTGGATGAACTCAAGTTTTAAAAACAAGTCTGGAAATACTCCCTGCGTGCTAGGGCCCTTTGACATTGATGGGCCTGGCAGCCAGGCTTGCATAGTAAGCGCACTGAGAGGGGTCACACTGTCCATTGGCTCCTGGTGGTCCCTGTGGCCCCATGAGGCCACGTAGCCCAGTTTCACCTTGAGGGCCAGGTGGTCCTGGCATCCCATCTTTGGCATAGCCAGGCTCCCCTGGAAGGCCTAAAATAAAAACAAAATGCCCTTGGTGAGTGGCACCCTCAGTGTGCAGTGCTCAGCAGTGCAGCGACGGAGACGTCTTTGCAGTCACACGGGGATGCAGGCATCAGTTTCCAGATTGCCTAATTTTAAGGCAATGCAGGATCAGCATGCCCAATGCAGCCCATGGAGTTATGAATTTTTCAGATAATTTCCTCTCCCAGTAAAGCAGGTAAAACTGATCGATGGCTTCTAATTAAAAATTGGAAACAAAATATACTTGCTTCTTCTTTGTATGCAAACATAAATCCTGAGATGTATGCCTGAGACACAGGTGTTAGATACCATCTTTTATAACAGCTGAAGCTACCTGGATCTCTGGGTTCAGCCTGGTCACAAGAAGATTCTGGCAAATGCAGATAAGGCACTTCACTGTGTAACTAGTAACTAAAGCCTCACTTTGGGCCTGTCCCAAGGATCAGTTAACCTAGCTGTTACTGAGATGGGTCATTGCATCTGTCAGTCAGGCTGAGGAAACAAAGGTGGCCAGATGTGATCCCAGCGTTACATTTCTTCCTCTTGGGCCACTGGCTACAGAAATTGTGTATGCCGTTATTTATGTTATCTTGATTGTTTATGTAATATAGAAGAGACCTCTGTCTTTGTGACTGTTCTAAGAGATATTTTTTGTATTGCTTTCTGAATAAACACACCTGGAATTCCTGGAGGACCTATTTCACCTCGTTGGCCAATGCCAGTATCTCCTTTCTCACCCTTCGCTCCTCTTTCTCCTGTAGAGAGGGGAAAAAAAACAACTAATTGATAAGCATGATCTACAGAACGAAAGAATACTACCACAGGTGTTTTATCCACACTGAAACCAATATATTTGCTAAGCAATAGTTCCTAATTGTGGCACCCCTCTGAAATGGGACATAAGTGGGAATGAAGACCTAACACATTTCAATTCTGGCTGGAGGTAAAACACAACCGGCGTCACCACATTCATAAAATCTGCTTTAAAAGACTGAGGTTGATTCTATCAAGAGTTGTGCCTATCACCTAGATGCTACTAACAGGAGAGGCAAATTCCAAAGTTAATAAAAAATACAGGCTGGGCAGAGAATGGCTGGAGAACAGCTTTGACAAGAAGGATTTGGGGGTGTCAGCTGATGAAAAGCTCAACATGAGCCAACAATGTGCACTTGCAGCCCAGAAGGCCAACCGCATCCTGGGCTGCATCAAGAGAAGCGTGACCAACACGGGAGATTTAGGCTAGATATTAGGAAGAAATTCTTCACTGTGAGGGTGGTGAGACACTGGAACAGGTTGCCCAGAGAGGTTGTGGATGCCCCCTCCCTGGCAGTGTTCAAAGCCAGGCTGGATGAGGCTCTGAGCAACATGGTCTGGTGGGAGGTGTCCCTGCCCATGGCAGAGGGATTGGAACTAGATGGTCTTTAAGCTCCTTTCCAACCCAAACCATTCTATGATTCTATGTAGTCCAGCTTACTGCTTATATCAATGCAACATCTCAGTAAAATCTGCCTAAGGCAAAATAAGACCATGACACAAACTCAGGTCCTAGGAAATCCTAGGATATTCAAATACATGGCAAGCTATGGGATGATTGTGTGGAAAATGAAACAAAAAAAGGCTTTCAGAAATTATGATTTTTAGTGGGGAAAAAAAAACAGGTAAAAACCATAGCCAATGTGAATAAAGAACTTTTCCTTTAAAAATGCACTGAACAAAATCCTTTTAATTCTGTTTCATTTCCTAGCTCTTCACCAGAACTGCTTCTCACACAGCCCCTCAGCATACTCCTTCTGCTCCCCAGTGCCTACACAGAAGAACACATGGTGGACACATCCCTTTATGGGACTTCCCAAACACAACAATTTGCTCACCTTTAGGACCAATGGGTCCAGGTGGCCCTTCAGACCCAGTCTGGCCAGGCCGGCCAGGCTCTCCTGGAGGACCAGTTCTTCCTGGCAGTCCTTCTTTTCCAGGGGGACCAGGAGGTCCTGGTCTGCCATGGGATGCTTTTACATGTGCAGGCTGCATGTGAGCCAAGAGATAGGCTAACTTTGCTGTGAAGAGAGGAGAATGGGTTTGTTAGACTAGAAGGTCAGTGCTCCAACAGATAGATAGCCAGAACCTGTGGTCTAGTAAAGTCCATGTATTGTCACTGATGAAATTATCAGGGCTAGCCATTTGTTGTTCCTGCACAACCATTCCCCAAAGCCATGATGTTGCCTTCCTGATACTTTCTAAATGATTTTAGCCTATTTTCCCCATAGTTTCACACTTCTCCTGAATCTCATGATTAATCCCAAACAATTCTCTCTATTCCTTGTCCAACGGGGATCTGAATGCCCTTTTCTTTAACCCTACAGCCGGTGGATTTCTGTGGAAAAGAAGAATGTTTCTATTGCATCTACTACACGGTAAGATGCTACATGGCTGCTATTTAGGGAGAAAGCTTTCTTTTCTTGTTCTGGGCATGTGTAACAATACATGTGGACTGCAAGCCAGTGTACCCGTCTCTGCCTTGGAAGTCAGAAATCATGACTAAGGCAGCTCCCTGTGTCAGCATATTCTCTGAATTCCATGCAGGCCCATTGCTTGCAGCTTCCAGCTTCAAACCTTGAGCAGCCTTAAGGACTCTTAAGACATACTTAGCATCACAAAACCATCCTACAGAATGAAGGGAAAAGGGTTTTCAGTGTTCTATTCAATGACCAAAATCTTGACTGCTTTTAGACTGGGGTGGAAATTGAATTCTGAGACCATGTAAATAAACTGCTTCGAATAAAACACCTCATTTCACCATGATCTCTAGACTCTAGAATGGAGGAAAATGTGCATGGATATGTGTCAGCTGCTCCAAGAGCTGTGTGAGGAGAAATGCCTCTGTGGTGTCCTATTCTATTTACTTTCTCTTCCAGGGCCCCAGATTAATCTGTTTGAATTTGTATCTTTTTCTCTTCCCATGTGCGCCCAGGCATCAGCAGGAACGAGCATGAAACAAAGCTGTTCTAGTAGCAAAAGCCATGAGGTGATTCGGACAGGCAGTGTTCTTGGGCTGAAGAAGGGAGAAAGCCCCTGCACTACTGCTGGGAACATCAAGCCAGGGGAATGGTAAACCTTGCTCAGCACATTTCATTTTACACATACCCGCTTTCCAGGCAGGCTTGTTGCAACACTGCCTTCAGTGAGCAGGAGAGTTTCAGGTGTCAATCACCACAGCGATGGAAAGTATCTTTCATACTCTCAGATCTATCTGCTAGCTTCTCTGAGCTGGTTACTTACCATCTAGCTGCTTGGATAACTCCTCTTGGATGAGTCTTCTCAGAGTCTCCAGAGATGGAGGTTCCCCCTAGGGAGTAATAATCACAGTAATAACAAGATACACTAATCACAGCCAGGGGATGTGCAAATGAAACTTCTGATGAAGGGATTAGAGGACTACATTTCTTCACCCAATGAATATACAAAGCTGCAGGGACTGCATGAAAGAAGAAGAAAGTAAAGGGACTCAAAACATGCGTAATTCCACCCAGCTGGCAAGTCATGGACTCAGCAGAGTGAGCAAGGTGCCTGGTCAGAGGGCAGTATCCTTTATCACCTCTCTCAGCTCCTTTGTGTGACAATGCTGTTAAACAGCTGTAATACCCATTAAAACTCAAAGCTATGTTAATGCTGGGTGTCCAGCTGGAAAGCTTGAAAGCATTTATGGTGGACCGGAAGGAGAACATTTTTGGCTGACGCTCTCCAAGAACATAAAAAGTGGTTTTAAGGTAATTAGACACCTATCTTTGCATATTTCAAAAACTCAAAATAATTATTTTAGCTATATTTCAAAAATAAACAATTTTGAACCAACAAGATCAAATATTTTACCTTATAATTTGTAAAATGGCATGTTTCACTGGAAAAATGATTTTCATTTTTTTTTTAATTATTATTTTAATCTGTGACAATTTTGAAAATATTTCTGATCAGTCTGCATTCTTCTGTGAAAGAACAATTTACATGAAAGTGTTGTTTTTCCCTCAGACTCACCCTTTCAAAATATAAGGATGCAGAATATCTCCTCTGTTTATAAAACCTTAATGTGGTCTTCTGAATCAGAAATTATTCTTTAGTAAGAAATTTCGATTTTATTAAATAGCCAAGAGACATTTCAATTTTAACCAATAAAATTGCTGATAAGCATGGAGTTGCTCCATTTGCTGCCTCCTTCCCGAAGTAAATTTTGCATGGGAAAAATATGTGTTTCTTGGTGACAAAAGGAACAATTTTGTCATTACTACTAACCACTTGTAATGGCTATTAGTGAACATCCCAATAAGTAAGCATGATTTTGGAACACAATTTGAAGGCTTTCATACTATCTTTTGAAGTTTTAACTCTATTAGTTCATTAATCATGGAATCATTGAATGGCTTGTGTTGGAAGGGATCTTAAAGATCACCTAGCTCCAACCCCCTTGCCATGGGCAGGGTTGCCATGCACTAAATCCCCATCCAACCTGGCCTTGAACGCCTCCAATCTCCATAATCATTACTGGATAGCATCAAATCTCTCTGTGTTGCTGAGACATGAAAAAAAATGTTTTCTCTAAAATTTACCCAGCCTTTACACTTCGGATTACTATACTGTATATTCCCCCCCAAGGTAATCTCAAATTCATCCTCAGAATGGGCATATCATTTTCACTAGTGTCAGCAGTTGTTCCTCATTCTTCCACATACATTACCCTCAGGCACTTTCAATAGCTAGATTGTTTCCTGTTAGGAAAAAAATATATGCCCATATTAAACAAAAACAGGACCTCATGAATTCTGATGAGCTGACTCCAAAATTTCCAGGAATAGAGCATTGACCTTTCCACAGCTCAGCATTTTGTCTTTCAAAACAACCAGCAGCAGAGGAAGGCGTAAGACCTCCGTATGAAACACTATGCATTAACACCCATATATAAAGAATTTTCTTCAGCCTCCAGGTACCCAGGGTCATAGTGGCATGATCTGAAAGCCCTTATCTGGTAGCCTTACCCTTGGTCCTGGAAATCCTGGCTGGCCTGGGGGACCAGGAGGTCCAACTTGCCCAGTGTCTCCTGGTGGTCCATGGGGACCCATCAGTCCTGGATGGCCTTTATGACCAGGTATCCCAGGTTCACCTGGAGGGCCCTTTTCTCCTTTGGGACCTTTTTCACCTTTGATGCCAGGCTCTCCCTAAGGGAAAAAACCTGACATTACTGTCACAAAATAAAAGGCAAACTTCTGATTTCCAAGCACAGCAAAACATAAACAGCTGAGCTGGCAAAGTTACTGAATACAACATCTGGTGTGTTACAAATGATCCACAGATTATTACTGAGGCTGGATGATTAAAGAGAGGGCTGGGAGGAAAGGGGGAACATGGCAGATCTCTACAGGCCACACTTCACTCTTAAATGACCCCTTCCCCTGGCCCCTACATCAAAACAACTCTCTCTATTTCAAGGTAATGAAATAACACTCTCCAACCTACCCTCTCTCCTTTGGAGCCAATTTCACCTGGCTTCCCTTGTGTGCCCTGCAACAAAATAAGGGTGAGCTTGAAAGAGCTAGCCATAATAACAGTAAATAATAAAGCGCATGCATTCGCAATGATTCTTGTGACCTGGAGAAAACATATTTTCCTGTTGGTTACACAGATTCCTAAGAGCTCTGTTTACTTACAAATGTCAACAAATCAAGGAAAAAAAAAATCAGTTTGTTGCAATCCAGGTAGTATCCTTTATGTATATATATATTTTTTTCCTAAGACACCAGCACTACTTTGAAACAACTGGGAATTTGATGTAACTTACCTCTTTTCCTGGAGAGCCTTTTTCTCCTGGATCTCCCTGAGAGATATAGAGAGTGAATTTAGCATCACATTGCAAAGACTTGGAAGAGAGAGCCAAACTATTAACCATGAGTTTCATTTTCTGTCTAGAGCACCAGTGTTCTGCCACATAACAGTGGGCTTGAACTATTTACTGCTAGCCTACTGCTACATGTCATTCCTGGAAAGGCATAGCCTGCTATTTAGAAAGGATTTTTAGTAAAGTTGTATGCCTTGTAAATGTTTGTAAATAAAACGAAAACTTATCTACAAAACCAGCTCACATAAGGACAGGTATTTTATTAAAAGTGTGTTCATGCTTTCCAGAAATTTTATTCCTGTTCCTTACAGATGTTTCACAAAGCTTGCCAACCTTTATTTGTGCTGGTTTAGCTTCAGCAGTAGTAATGTTGTAGCCATAATAGTCTAAAGTATGTTTGGTAAGGAGAGGTATCATCTTGTTTCACAGCTGCTGAGATAGTGGATATACAGCCAGTGATGAATCAACCTTGAGCCTGAAAGCCAGCCCATGTTCTAGAACTGTATGAAATAACCTCAACTTAAATAAGCACCCTATCAGGATTTTTTTCTATACTCTGCATTTACAATGTGCTAATAAGGCAGAACAATCTTTGCATTTTAGCATTTCAGCGAAAAAAAATGTCACTGCAGTCCTGAAGCACACTGATGAAAGCAAAGCGAACATTAAACTATACATTGCTAAAATTCTGCCCACTATATAATGAATGGAAGGATTCATCTTTACAATCCATTCACAATTCACACACATGGTCATATCTCTAATGTGTGTATGCAGATGGTATTTTTCCATAACCTGGAAATACACAGAATAACTTCTACTGTGCTAGCATACATCTATGTATGCATGAGCAATGCAACTAATCACAGATGTGAGATCACATCAGCTCCAAATCAGGCAGCATCAGACCCACTCGAGTATTCCTTAGGGCCGCTTCACCTGTAAATGGTCACTGTGTTTGCTGCTTTAAATTAATTTTCCAGAGAAATATAATATTTCCTTCTCCTCTTCTCATCATGAAACTCCCTTTCCAATCATTAAAAAAAAAGATTCATCCTGTGAAAGGCTCAGGTCTACTAGATTCACATGAAAACAATTCAAATTTCATTTTTTCACACCAGAGTTAGAAATGAAAATATTTACCTAACATTCACCTCATCCGTCCTTCAAGTCGAATGCAACATATTTGCTTGATTTGGAAGAACTAAAGATACTGAATTTCAAAGCTCTGACATTTTCATGTGAATAGGTATTATTTTAGATCACTTTGGGAGATATCTGAATAGGTTAATTACAGTGTACCTCTGCTGCAGGTAACAAAGGAATTTTCATGGGAACAGCAAATATCAAGACTAACTGTATTACTATCAGCACTTAAAACTTCCCTATTTAGCCCCTTCTGGGGTTCATGCAGAGGCATAATCTGAGCAACTCACATAACCCCGTATCCATAACAAGAAGACTGTTGAACCAGTTCGACTAATGCACACATTATTGGGGCTGAATGACAAGTACCAGTTCCTCAGATGACATCACAGATGTTTGCCCGTAAGAATGATGCTGGTCTTTGAAGTCCAGTTTTTCCTTGGAAGTAAAGCATATGGCTTCTGGATCTGTGAGATCCCCTGCCTATTTTTCTACCTAATTAAGGATAACTCCATCCTATCTTCATTGGTTCAAGATCTAAAAGCTGGTAATTACTGTCTCTACGCCACTAGCAAACATACTTACAGGTGGTCCTCGGGGTCCTATGAAGCCAGGGAGTCCTGGGCTGCCATTTTCTCCTTTATTTCCTTTAGGACCCTTTAGATAGAAAGGAGAGAGACAATAGCAGACCCTTCTCCAACATCTTTTGCAGAGCATGCATTTACAGATACATTGGAATGGGCACCACGACTCCCAGAACGGACAAGGAAAGGAAGAAGTAAGTCATTTAGAAAAGCAGATTGTAGGTACCAGATCTACGTTATTAATAAGCTGTGCGGGGTCCTTGTGAAAGCATGAAAAGGAAGTGACAATTACAGAAGTGACAGCAGGTATGTTTAGCAGCTGCTTCTGGGGCACTATGGTTTATAAGGTGTTGTTGCAGAAATAGAAATGCTGTGATGCACAACAACAGGGAAGCAATGCAGATGGTCAAATAGCTCAAATCTGAGAGTACAATTAACAGACATCAGCTACTGAGCTGCTCCTTTGCTCTTATTTTCAGCTTCAATTTAAAAAATGTCTGCCTTTTCCTTATCTCCTGCTATATTCTGCCAAACTGTCTTTTTCTTAAATATCAGGGCAGCTTAAATGTCAGTTCAGGAAACAGATCCATTTCATGTATACTTCTGATAATTTTTAAATTATTTTTTTTTCAACCCTTTCTTTCATTACTTTGTTTGCCACCTTCTAATTCAGAATGTAAGCCTTTTTCTTCTAAGAATAAAGCTTGCCTTGACTTTAAGCTTGTCTTGTGTAAAGCGAGTGCCAAAAAATTGAACAGGCAAAAAGCACATGGCTTTGGAGCATGCAGTGACTCGAAGACTTGCTGATGCTGCACAGAAGAGAAAAATCTGGAGATTTCAGGGGCTGAGCTACATTGCTGTACGCAAGCTTAAGCATGAGCACTGTTGAGCAGTATGAGCACTGTCAACAGCAGATGCAAAGGGGGAAGGCTCCTGACAAGTGTTACACAATGTCCTTGTGATTCAAAGTCAGCAATGGTAAAGCAGCTCATAAGGTGGAAAAGAAACCCTTATTGTCCTGATCATCTTTCTCACTTTTCTTTTTCTTCAAGCAGAAATATAATATATTGGTGTGTTATACCACATTGCAAAGGAAATCAGTGCATTTCCAGACAAGGCTGGAAATAAATGGACTAGTGTACAGCACAAGCAAACACTTCTCATAATAACCTTATGAAGGAGAGAGAATTCATTTTAACAACAGAGGAGGATACTGATGAGAGGACTGTCTGTTCTGCTGACCAATACTGTCATTGTTTCCCCTTTTCCATCCATCTGACTTTATCCTTTTTCAATCTCTTACGTTATTTTTGGACTGTAAATCCTCTGAAGGAGAGAGTGCTTTAGTTCTGTGTTTGTGCAGGAAGCTGCCTGGCGAGACCTTGGGTCACTAGCTGACTGCCTAGGTAGGTAATGTGATAACAACGATTATGATCACAAACAACCCCCATTTGGCACTCACAGAGCATTCCAGAACCACAGCAACCACACAAAAACATGGGGAGAAACCTGGAAAGCCAAATAGCGGTAAAAGGAATTGGTAAGAGGGGTGGGCACGATGAGAAGAAGAAATGGAGGTTGAAAGGGCAACAGAGGAGATGTATGGCACAAGAGGCAATGGCAGTGGTCCCAGCCAGGCAATGAGAAGCTGTGGAAAGCACAAAAACAGCAGTAGCAATGATTCTTGGCTGCAGAAAGGCTGGTAGACTGCACCACATGTAATCTGTGTGTTATCACCAATCCATGCATAAAGATGTTTACTTCTCTGTAAAGTTTTAAGAGAAGACGTTCCGGCAGCAAAGCAAAATGTGCTCAGGGCAAAAGTCAGTGGCAACGCTGAGTTTGCTTTATGGTATTGCACGGGCTGAGTGCCACAAAGATGACTGAAGTCCCGCTGCAACATTTTTCAGATTCCCTCTGTTATGCCTTTGTTTCTATCTGATTTACCTGCACAACAAGCTGAAATGTCTAGACGGACAAAGGGAAGGAAAAGCCCTGCACTAGAATAGATGTTACTGGACAGAAGGGTTTATTTTCATGGATTTGCTGAATTCTGAACAAGTTTTAGCAACAGAACAGAGGAAAAAAACCTCCTTTCTGTCCTCTTTACAGCCTTTCATTACCATGCTGTTCTTCCACACAGGATGGCTCCAGGGGATTCATACTGCTCAGTGCTCTTGGTTTACTGCCCACTGCCTGCTCTTTCCCCAAGTGCCTGGGGAGAATTCCTCTACTGCTGCTATTCCTCCATGGCAGCCTGCCAACTCCCCGAGGCCCTCTCCTTCCTTGTGACAACTCTCTGCTGGCTGCACAGTCTCTGCTTGACAAAATTAAATCAACTGGTAAAGATGAGGCATGCCAATCTTTTCTCTGTACCAGGTAATCAATCATTTCCTTTTTTCCTTTTTTTTTTTTTTTTTTTTTTTTTCTTTTTTTTTCCTTTTNNNTATTTTCTTTTTTTCTTTTTTTTTTTTTTTTTTTTTTCTGTGAACGCTTTTGCTGCTAAATAAAAGATGGCCCAGCTAGCAGCTCATTTCCAGGAAAACAGGCAAAACTCTGACACTGTGGCCAGTCAAGATTTTCAGGCCACTGACCTCTACCTTCAGACATGGCAACTTGAGGGACTGTAGGCAGCTACACATAAACCACTCCATCTATACTTCATCAGTCTCCTTCTCCTTGACATAACTGTTTGCTGCATGAGTTTCCCTTTGTGGTACTTACTGGGTTACCTGCTGGGCCAGGTTCTCCTGCAGATCCAGGTGATCCATTCTTGCCCTAGGTGAGAGGGAAAAAGGTTAGTGAAATAACATACACTACAATCAATGAAAATATCCACCTGCTGCTTTACCAGCAGGGATTTCTTTAGCATTTTCCAGCCTCTCCTCTTGGCAGATCACAGACTGAGGATCTCTTATTTTCAATTAACCCAACAACTTCTGCATCCTTGATTGCACAGCTGACCCCATCTCATGATTAACAGTCAGAAATGAGGACACAGATCCCCTAGTCTGAAGAGGGTTAAAACAGGACTCCTTCTTCTTCTCTATTTCTTCACCCTTATCTCTTTCATATGCATCCCATATGGGTGGACCTACCTACTATGGCAGCTCCAAATCACCAGTATTGAACCAATGGGCTTTAGCCCATGTATGAAGAACCTCTTGTCAACTTTACAATCAATGTGAAACTGGCCTGCACTGGCCAACAGATACCTCCAGATCCCTCTGAACCTTCCTGTGTTCAAAAACTTTCTCTCTCCAGTGACCCTGTAAATCACTTTTCAGAAATGTCCACCATGCTCTGAAGGCTGTTCTCTTACTCAGGGTCTAGGGGCCAGGTATTTGCTATTTAATCACATGAGGCGTGTCCATCACGGGCGATGGAGAGAAACACATGCTCCAAAGCCCTGAGGCACCTGACATTTGCCTAACACCAGACAACACAGAATGAGTCAAGTCATCCTCTAGAAGGATCTGTTCCTCACCATTGCTTATAAAAGGAGCTACACTGACTAAAGTTTGGCAAGATAAAATTCTACATCCTGTCTCCTTCTCTCCATAACTCACCACACAGAGATGTTTTTAATTGCATTTAATCACTGTCAATATTCAAAATCATACTTTATGATCTTTATTAGAGAAGAAATAAAGCAGGGGAAGAACAAGAGAAACTGATACTTTGCCCTCCACCATACAAAAACTGAGGTTGCTCTTCACTACAGGAGAATATGCCTTGGAATGACGAAAATTTCCACCTCCTCAAACATTTTTATTCATTGCTGGTGTTGTGCAGGGGCATGGCACATTAGTGAATGATGCCAGCAGTGCAGGGATAATGAGGTAAATTACAAAGTAGATAGAGGAGCTCTCCATATGTTCATACTGAGTAATTTAAACCCCCTACCCTCCAAGCTCCAAGGGACCTTCCGTTCCAGCTCCTGGCATCACTGGCTGAATCAGCACTTTGCACATTATGGAACATGTTGCAGAATTTGTTATGCTACCAGGTCTTCCCAAAAGGAAAATAAATCACTCTTATTGCAACACATTAAAGATGTGCCCAGGTTCAGCAACTGAGATATGCATTCAAATTTGGAAAGGGTTGGCTTTTAAAAGAGAATTGAAAAGCTTATTAAATTGATACAAGTAATTTCTCAGCCATCTCAGATAACACGTTCAGAAGTGTCAACTAAATTGCCATTTCTCCGCTGAAGATGTAATAACACTCTACGCGTGTCCAATTAAACAAACCCTTTTCTTAAAATCATGGCTGTTTTTTTTTTTTTAATCAGAAGAAATTATAGACAACATGACAAAAATGAATGGTATCACAACTGGCTCCCCAAATATCTCCAACTGGGTACCTGCAACTAGTGTCTGCGTTTGAAAACCACATCCAGAGGCCCTGGGATAAGAAGTGAATGATATGCCAGAATGATATGAACACTTCTGACATTGCAGTCCTGGCAGAAACCATTAAAGTAGCTTTCCCACACAAGTCAGAAACTGACACTACTTTGTGCTCCTGTAAGTTTCCAGCAATACAGTTCTAATTTCTTTTCCCCAAAGTAGGCAGCATTTCATCAAAAATCACTGGGATCTTGCACAACATTCTTCTTCCAAACCACAGTTCTGGACTGCAGAACATTCCCACTAAAATCAGTGTACCTCCAAGAAACTACTTGTCAGGAGAAAAAACTCACCGGCTGCCCTCTGAGTCCTCGAGGACCCTGTGGTCCTATGGGACCGGTATCACCCTGAAATGAAGAAAAGTATTTTGGTGAGAGGGGAAGATCCGACAGGGAGGCAAGAAAATCATAATTTTACGCTGTTAATGTGTTAGGGCAAAACAGCATTAAAGCCTCACTGCCTCCTTCTAGTTATGGATGAGTAAGACCAGCCTCTTGAATTTTAAACATTTGTCACTCAGTGCAGTGCGATTACAAGCAGAACCCATTAGTACTGGCTGATTTTAAAGCTGGATTTCTCAGGGACTAGAGCCCTTCATTCTCTCTTGAGCAAGGCTTAAGACCTGCTTCTGCCTTCCCTGAGGGCTCCCCCTAAGCCTATCTTCCATTCTATTTCGTAGGGTACCATTTACAGCACAACAGTTTTCCAATGATATTAGGTGGTGCAAATGAGAAACTCCTCCCCAAATCCCACAGCAATGGCATATCAGCCACATTGCTCAGCAACTGATGCAGGATCTTGCTTCAGCTATGCTCTCCAGAGGCTTTGTTATGTGACTGCATTTGAGGCTAACAATGTCGAAAGATCTGTATGTACCATCTCTCTTTGCTCTGAGCAGCAGAATCTTTTTCCACAGTTATTTCATAGATTTTGGTTCTGCTATGCACGCAGCAAGGTACACCTTTCGCAGAGCAAGTGGAATGCAGCCTGGCCCAGCGGGACCTGCAGAACGAAGCACAGCTTGGAGAGGAGTGGCAGAAAGCAGGTCCATGGCTACACAGCACAGCCTGAGATTCAGATAATACAGCTCTCCCTCCTTTTCCAAAGATATATCTGACATTTACATGTCAACAGCTGAGTGGTGGGAAAAGCCTCATATTTCTCAGTACTCTAATGAACTTTGCAAAAATCATTCCCTGTGCACTGCTGCAGTAATTACCCTTTATTGCAGTTTCTGCAATTGTTTTTAGGGAGGGATCACTGTGAATGAAATATTTCATTTGCCAGGAAGAAGATTAATGTCTGCTCAAAATAGTACACTTACATCCTTCCCTGGTGGCCCCTCACGCCCAGCAGGACCTGTTGCACCTGGTTGGCCCTGCAATTCAGCAAAAAAAGAAAGAGATATCAGCTCAAGGTCAATGACAGACCAGTAACATCACTGCAAATGGTAGGGGGTTTCTGCAATACTGGACTGAGCTCAGTGAGGACTTTTTAAAGACAAGAAAAGCCTTGTACATCATACATGACACACAGCTTATATAAAGATCTCAGAAGCATCTTCTGAATGCGATGCACAAGGCAATATACTACTTTCCAGCAGAATATTTGATACTGCTAGTGCAGTGAATGAGTGAATGAAACTCACCAACCTATTCTTGGTATAGAAACTATTGTAATGGAGAAGAGATGAGGAGCTCCAGCACAGGAATGCTCAGCTAAGCTTCTCTGAGAAGAGTATTTTCCTTCCCCACGGAAAGCTAACATTAATTAGGCAGAGAGAAATTCAGTTTTTTATTCCAGTTTCTACACTAAGGAACATTTTCTACTGCATTGCGCAGAAACAAGAAGAGACCAACTTTTCATGCAGGACTTGAGTTTTGAGCTTCATGATGCACAGGCAACTAAGACAAATGGCTTAGTTTCTATTTCTATTCTCATTTCTTTATGCTTTGTCTCAGAACATATACTGCACGTCTTAGGCATTTCCGGAGGAGAGCTGATACTCGTTCAATTGGTGCAATGGGGTTCCTTGCCTTCTACGTCAGTAATTGTATAAGTAGGATGCTGTATGGAGGCATCCTGAGAAAATTTCACACAATGGGTTGTCTCAAAGGGAGTATCAGAGGACTTGGATCTACCAGCTGCCTCACTTTACCTGGGAGCAGAACTTTAATTCACACTACATTTCTCCAAAGGACCATCATGCATGCAGTGTATTTTGCTTACCCGAGGACCTGGGGGACCTGTATCTCCTCTCTGTCCTTTGAAACCCTGGAAAAGATAATTAAATAAACAACTGCCCATTACCCTAACACATGAAGTGGTGAGAATGTTCTGTCTTGAACATGCACTTAATAACCGCCCCAGTTTTCCCCATGATTACAAGAGACTGGTCAATGTGAAGCTGCCTTTTCCCAGGGAGTGATTAGGAAGAACTATGTCACTGGGAAAAAATCCTTTCTACAGCTTCTTAGGCTGCAAGAACAAGACTACAGTATGTATTCATGGTATGACCAACCCATAGACTGTTTAGTACCTAATTTCATTGTCCCTATTCTTTCAGGACACATAAAAGAGCACAAGGGCTACAGTGGTGACGAGGTGTCTGGTAGAAGGGTGTCATGAGGTTATATGCTTTAACCTCTAGGTAAGGGACCCACTCTTCTCCAAGACAGCTGTAGTGTGAAGAATCTGGAAATGTCTGTGTTTGATTCTTGATTATTTACGTATTCAGTCTCAATGCCATGACTGTTCTCAGCCAGGGCAGCTCTTTGATTGTATGTTCATGGAATCATAGAATGGTTTGGGTTGGAAGGGACCTTTAAAGATTATCTAGTCCAACCCCCCTGCCATGGGCTGGCATACCATCCATTAGATCAGGATGCCCAAAGCCCCATCCAGCCTGGTCTTGAACACATCCAGGGTTGGGGCATCCACAACTTCTCTGGGCAATCTGTCCCAGTGCCTCACTATCCTCATAGTAAAGATTTTTTTTCCTAATATCTAACCTAAACCTACCCTCTTTTAGTTTAAAGCCCTTACCTCTTCTCCTATCACTACAGTCCCTGACAAAGAGTCCCTCTTCATTTTTCTGTAGGCCCCATTTAGGTATTGGAAGTCTTCTATAAGGTCTCCCTGGAACCTTCTCTTCTCCAGGCTGAACAACCCCAGCTCTCACAGCCTGTCCTCATAAAAGAGTGCTCCTGCCCTCTGAGCATCTTTGTGGCCCTCCTCTGGACCTGCTCTAAGAGGCCCGCATCTTTCTCATGCTGGGTGTCCTGGAGCTGAACACAGTACTTCATGTGGGGCTTCACAAAGGCAGAACAGTGGGGAAAAATCACCTCCCTCAACCTGCTAGTCATGTTTCTTTTGATGGAGCCCAGAATATGATTGCTTTGTGCACATTGCCATTATGTTCAATTTTTCATCCACTACTATCTCCAAGTCCTTCTCAGGGCTGCTCGCTATCCTCTCGTTGCCCAGCCTGTATCTGTGCTTGGGATTGCCCCCGCCCAGGTGCAGGACCTTGCACTTGGCCTTGCTGAACTTCATGAGGTTGGCATGGGCCCACCTCTCAAGCCTGACAAGTTCCCTATGGATGCCATCCCTCCCCTCCAGCGTGTCGACCACACCACTCAGCTTAGCTCATCTGCAAACTTCCTGAGGCTGCACTCAATCTCACTGTCCATGTTGCTGACAACTGATGTTCATAGCAGTAAAGTTTATCATCTGTCCAACAAAAGCTTCCCAGCTACAGTACAGAAGAGTTACTGGATTGAACCTACCGGTAAGCCTCTGGCACCCTCTTGGCCTGGGAGCCCTGGTTCTCCAGGTTTTCCCTATGGGAAACAATCATGCTCATGTTAACTCAGCTCAGTCCCCCTGCTGTTGAAAATTCTTCCCAGTCTTCCTTCTTCTATGTAACAGCACTGAGAACTGTGATTGCCTGGGGTTTCTCCAGCAATGTCTGTGTCTGAGCATGGAAGGAGGACAGCACTGACAGAGACATTTCCATACACACCCATACCTGCACTGTCATGAACACACCCTTTGAACTTTGGTACTTATATCTTTAGACTGATGCACCTTTACAACATTTTTATTTCAGAGGGATAAGCCGCACAACTACAGCAATACCTAGTCGGAACTTATAAAATCAGTAGCTGCACATAGGAACTAGGTGCTTTGTTGCAAGCACACAACCTGCAGTTGTGAAAAGCATGTCTCCACATACCCATTCAATGACTGGGGACTTGTCTTTTTACAGAAACACTAAGTCCCATTTGACAAGCCACAGAAAGAGGCTGGCAGTGCCAGATACTGAAAACACATTCTTCTAACAAACACAGTTACAAGGAATAACATTCATTGCCTAATTTATTAATACATCCTTTTGACTGACAACTTCATGGCTCAGCTTTTTTTTTTTTTTTTCCTGT
This sequence comes from Alectura lathami, assembly GCA_013399715.1. NCBI lineage: Eukaryota > Metazoa > Chordata > Aves > Galliformes > Megapodiidae > Alectura > Alectura lathami. The sequence goes on from VXAV01010390.1 coordinate 244,514, forward strand.
AATATTTGAAAGTAAGGACTAGATACAGAACATCAAATATAAACCCTTCTAATTCTGGACAACAGAACGATCACTGAGCAACCCAGAAAAGGCTTCCTTTTAAAAAACCTCTTCTAAACTTTTTTATGCTCCATAAACTTCTACCTAAAAATTGGATCCCTAGATTTGATGTTCCAGGACAACCTTCCTTCTCTGCAGTATTTGCAGTAGTTGTAAAGGTGGAATCACTACATTTTAGAGTATTTATAGTAGTTGTAAAAGAACCCAGTTTCTTTTCAAGAATGCTAGTATGTGAATCTTATAAATTGCTCAAGACGATATAGTCCCTCTGGTGTTAAAAAAAGACTCCCTGCTCTCACTGAGTCCATAGATAGGCAGCTACAACAGCAATAACTGGATGTGGTCTGCGACTGCCTGGGTGAAACAGCTTTAAATGACATTACCGGTTCCCCAGTGGATCCTGGCTTGCCATCTTTGCCATCATTCCCAGCAATGCCCTATTAATGAAATGCAAAACAGGGTTTAAGGAGGAGTCTATAGGAAAGATTGGTATGTTTCTCTTGGTGTAAAAACTCAAAATAGCACCTCTGCTTCATCGTGGTATTACTTCAGTTTGCATGACCCTTCAAAAACTCTGTTAGTTCTATAGTTCAGTCATAAAATTCTTCTGTAACAGTACAAATTGTTTCCCTATCCAGTATGGCAATTCTAAGGTGTTTCCTCCTTTCTGGCAAGCCAAGCTTGACAACAGCCTCAAAACAGGATCCTGAAACCAGCTGCTATAAATGATTACAATGACATTACCTTCATTCAGCTAGACTATTTTGCAGTAGAAATAAATCTAGCCCTATCTCTATCCCTATGATGGATAAAAACAAAGGAAAACATTGTTCCAATACTTCCTTCAGAAAAAAGCAGTGTTTATTCCCAAGGTACACTTGATCTTGAGTCAGTGTAAAGGAATTATTTAAATTATGGATTGAGATGAAGATGATATTCCAGGCTAAGAATTCTTGTGCCCTTACACTGAAGCTATTATATGATTTTTGTACTCTGCATAAGAGTATTTATGCCAAAGAATGAAGAGGAAGATGAGGAACAGGCCTGGTTCAGGTTGGTGATTAACACACAAAATTTAGTGGTAATCTAAAGTGATCAAATACAGGACTCATGCTGTCCTAGAACAAGAACGTAGCACTGACAGATAGGTGCTCCTTTAGATCATGCACAGCTTTCAAAGAAGCTCAGACGTCTGTTTGGTTTATGTTCATATGTGCTTATAAATTGTTTAATGTATTGAATGAGAAGGAGCTGAACTGCACTCACGGGAAGTCCAGGCACACCTGGTGGGCCCTGTGGACCTGGAGGGCCATCTTTACCCTGGAAAGAAAGGAGAAACACTAAGGTTCACAGAAGTAATTTGTATGCTTCTCAAATAAAGATTCATCAAATGCAATCTTTGACATGGCACCATTGTGAGAATCTGGTCTAGCAGCTCACATCATGCCATGTTGAGGTTTTCTTGAGTTCACTCCTGCTTAAACTTGAAAGCTTTTACACAAAACATCCAGTATTATCTATAAATTGTAACAGATGAAAAAAA